>JAPFQT010000172.1:207500-449000 GCA_027627225.1 Congeria kusceri
ATACCGGATTTTAGACTGAAAGCAATTCCCAACAGGCGGGAAATAGACTTAGTTAAGATTTTAGATCCCGGTAATATTGGCCCCCGGGCCATTTGATGCACCAATTAAGCATCCCCAATTGACGGGATTTAGACAAAAATACTTGACCCCAGGGTGGTGAATTATATCCCCCAAAATACAGTTAGTCAAATTCCCCTTGGTTTGCCCGCCTCCCCCTCCCGGGAGGGGGGGGGGGGATGTTGAGGTAACATTACACTAAATTAATATGTCGTGTAGGGCTGTCTTCTCTAAATAAATCAACAAGCTTAACTCGAAGGCATGTTTTTAGATTTAGACACTTGCTTTGATTTTTTTTTAGATGTTGGTAGGGTAAGCATTGGTATGCACTTATAAATCACTGATATGTTTTAAGATTGGAGACTCCAGTATGACACTTGCGCTTAGACGGGTTACATTGAACTAGAAAGTAGCCGGTAAAAAGATGGTGATAAAACAGTCATCTTTGTTTAGTGTCGAGTTCTTTCTTACATATTACATGACATACCCTTTTCATTGCTTAAATCAATTCAGCCTAGAATGCTCTTTAAGAAAAGTATGGTTATGAGGGTCCCTATGTGCAAAATGTTGCATTTATTTTGGGTTAAAGTTATCGCTTTTACATTAAATTACATAAGGACTGGAAATAGTATATTGTAACATTGATAGGTGCATAAACTGTGGAGAAAATACTCGGTAAGTTTGGTCACACGTTGTTTGGCGCCACGAATTCATGTATATTTACGAAATAATTTTTGATTTAGAGTTGTTTATCTGTAAATAAAAACGGTTTTGAGTTCTGATGCCACTTGCTTATTTTTCTATAAACAAAGAACAACATTATCGTTGTTAAACTACCCAATAAAAAACGCAAAAAGAAGTCCCGATTTTGAGCGGAGCATAGAAAAATATAGTGTTCATTACAATTGCAGTTATATTTGTCAAATCATGTTAGAATCGAAATAATTTTTGAATTATCATTTTTTATCCGACAATAAACAACTCTTTGTCGTTCTGATGCGTGGCTATTAAACAACGCCCTTTTTTTAAATTCCTACGCATCAGAACTCCAAATCGTTGTTTATTGGCCGATAAACAACGATAAATCGAAAATTTAATCGAATCGGATATTCGCGCACCTGAACGAAAAATCGTTCTTTATTACAGATAAACAGCGATTAAGCGAAAATTATTTTGATTCTAACATAACATGACAACATATTCTGCAATTACAATGCAAAGTATATTTTACGACTTTTGCGAGTTGTTTATTTGCTATTTAAGAACGACATATTTTCTTCTTTGTCTTTAAAAAACTGCGCGTGTCATGTTAAAACTGCTGTTTAATTTAACTTAAACAGCGGAGATAAAAACATTAGCAAGTTATGTTAAAGTAATGTTCTAACATGACTTTGTTTTCTATACTAGACTAAAAACAATATTTTCCGTTGTTAAACTAATGTACCAATAAACAACCCGAAAAAATAGTTCCGAAACTGTAAAATATATTCCGGATTGTAAATGCGGAATATGTTACCAGGTCATGTTAGAATCGAAATATTCTTCGTATTATCTGCGTTTATTTGCTAATAAACAACGATGTTTCGTTCTAACGCCCTCCTGGTTTAATTCCTATGCACCAGAACCCCAAATCGTGGTTTATTAGCCGATAAACAACTCTAAATCGAACATTATTTCTTAAGTATATTAATAGATGTTCTATAGCGAATGAATGCAATTTGTTTCGAATAACATATTCACTCTATTTCCACCCTACAATAAGGGGATTTTTTATCAACATAATTATGGCTGTCGTCTGGAAATTACACACTCAGTGTATGAATGTTGCACTTTTATCAATCTGACATTCGTCATGTACAAAGTTAAAGTGTTTCTTTTAAATGTATTGGCAATTTTTCGTCGTGTGGGAAAAACTGTTTAATCTGACGCGCCTTTATAACATGTACCCGGAATTACTGCTCATTGTTTCATACTCCATGCACATTATTTTGTCCCTTAATGTTCAAATCTTTTCATTGAAATATACACATATCATCTAAAATGTTACGAAGTATTGTTTGTGATTAATGTGTCAGTGTAAAAGGGCAGCCGTCGACCCCGTTGCCCTGTACTTTGGAGGTCCTATAGCGCGGCAGGACCATCGTTTTCACAAATCATGTTTTCACATCTGTGAAAAATAGTATCCGATTCTTCCCAGTGTGACAATCGAGATCTTATTCTTTACACAGCACAATCTTATTCTTGACTGTTCTGTGAAGTTTTTATTGCACCCAATTTTTGATATGCAATGAAATCCTATTCTTTTGTTATTCTTCTGTGATCCTCAAAGATACACCGTTTTTGGCAAATCACATTCTTCACACTTAAAATTGTAACAAATTAGATCCTTTTCTTCACAGGTGTGTGAAAAATATTATTAATGCAAAATATGATCATGCATAGCGCCTCCTGTCATACGCGACAAAACTCCCGATGCCTCCCTAACTTCCGCTTCTACGTGGTAGCCTACATCATTCCTTCTGATTTCTAGAACTGTCGTCTGCACGAATTGTTGTCTGCGAGTCTGCTGCTTTTTACGTGTCTAATGCTGGATTGAAACATCTGAAATAGGCTGGTACACGAGCGACAAGCTTCTCGACGACAGCACGTGCACGATAATCCAAAGAACACCAGTTGAAGGGTTTTAATTGATTATGATTTTTTTGTTGCGAAGTAAACACAATTTTTTTCTGACCCGCGTCCGTGTTTTGAAAAAAAAACAATATAGCTACGCCCGTCCAAAATGCGTGTTTTAGCTCACCTGAGCACAACGTGTTCATGGTGAGCTTTTATAATCACCTTTATTCCGTTGTCCGTTGTGCGTCGTGCGTCAATATTTTCATTCAAACAGCCTCTCATCCTAAACCGCTGGGCAGATTTTTACCAAACTTCACAGAAGGTATCTAAATATAGTTTTAAAAAGGAACACTTTAAACACCTTCTCTTAAACTGCGTGGCTGAGAGCTTTCATATTTAGTATGTGGCATGCCATGAAGCATCATACAATATGAGTTTGACAAACGGAAACAATGTCAGTTTGTTAAATATTTCCTAGACGATTAGATTATGATCAAATGCACGTGAGTTGTGGTCGTTGTGACACAGAGGTGTTGACTTCTTGTGAGTTCCTTGCACCTTTGCATGTAACAAAAACTCATTATTTTTACAAATAACAGAAACATTAGTGTCTCGTTTTCCTGTTAATTATGTACAAAACACCTGAAGATATTCCTATAATCCTGCAAGTCCCGGAAAATATACCTTGTTCGGATTTTAGATCCCGGTAACATTGGCCTCCGGGCTATTTGGTACACCAATTAAGAATCCTCTATTGCTGGGATTTAGACACAAATGTTTGGCTCTAGGGTGGGGAATTAGATCCCCAAAAATACAATTAGTCAAATTCCCCTGGGATTGCCCGCCGCGAAAGAAGCAACCGCGATTTAGCGGTACTTGATTCTGCTGCTGATTTATTCAACTTACATTGAAGTATCTTCTGATCTGGTTGCCAGAAACTAAAATAGTTTCTCTTCCCACGATAGAACCGAAAGAAATCGCCACGAGTATGCATGTTTTTGTTTTGTTGTTCATGAAATGTAGCCTATGAAGACCCCGACAATGGCAGCGAAACTAAAGGTGTTTGCTCACAGAATTTTCATATTTCAAATGCTAGCATGGCGACACGTCTCTTACTGAGAAACATACACTTTATACTTGTCTTGTATACGAGAGATTGTAGAAAGTTATGGGGGTTTTTTTATTTATAAACAAAGTTAAAAATAAAAATAAACAGTTACTTTCCTATCAGGAATTAAAATTGTCCAACTTTTATATGTCAACATTCGTGACGATTACTTAGTGAACGATCTTTATTCCGGAGGATTAATTAGTGTACAAGCTTTATTCGTGAGGATTACTGAGTGTACGATCTTTATTCGTGAGGGTTACTGAATGTACGATATTTATTAGTTTTAGTTACTTAATGTACGAAATTAATTAGTTATTATTACGTAATGTACGATCTTTATTAGTGGCAATTACAATCTTTATTATTGGTTATTATTTAGTGTACGACTTTAATTAGTTATTACTTAGTGTTCGATCTTTGTTCGTGACGATTACATAGTGAACGGTCTTTTATTAGTGATAATAACTTAGTGTTCTATTAAATTCTTGAGGATTACTGAAATAACTATCTTTTTCGTGTTGATTACGATCGTTTTTCGTGTTAATTTATTAGTGTACGATTTTTATTCGTGTTAATTACTTAGTGTACGTTGTGCATTCGTGTTGATTACTTCGAGTACGATCTTTATGCTTGATAATGATTGCTGTATGTTCTACCAAATCTACGGATGTGTTTGGTATAACAATCGTTAAGACATTCCATATTTAACAAAAATACAATCTCGCATTTATATTTTTTGATAATTAATTTTAATTTTTAGCTCGAATTTTCGATGAAAAGGCAATCTATTCGACTCTCCCCGGCGTCGGTGTCGGCGTCGTCGTCCGCCTAGGTTAACGATTTTCGATAAGCTAGTTTCTCAGGAATGGCTTCAGAGATTACTAAAACTTTAATCATTTATTATTAAAATGAACCCATCGGCCGAGTTTCGTAACTCTAGTTAAAATGTGTCATAATTATGGGTATTTTTGTAGAAACTTACTTGGGTAACTTATTAAACTTATTTGGGTAGGTTAAAGTTTTTCGATAAGCTTGTATCTCTTGATTGGCTTGAGGGATTTTATTCAAACTAGGAACATGTTTGACCGTTACATTCCAACCAGTTTGTTTTAGAAAAATGCTAGTTACTCTGACAAGTACAAGACAAGTCCAGCGTGCTGTTTCCAACAGCTTTTACTATTGGATTGGACAGCATTGATTGTAACTGGTGACACAAATATCTAGATACCGTTTTAAATAACCACATGTAGGATTGGTTTCTGGTAAAAATGTTACTGTTATAACAAAAACAGTCGCAGTTTTGTCAACAAAGGGCATCCAGGGCCCGTATTCGCCAATCTATTCTTAGACTTAAGACGTAATAATAAAGAATATTCTTGAAACTGTTCTGTTCAAAGAAAACTGTTTACTTGAATCTGTCTAGGTATTCAGCAACTCAAATTATAGAGTTCTTTATTTAGAACGATTTTTAAAAGTGTGTGTGTACGATCATTCATATCAATTATTTAAGAATACTAGTAAACAGATGAAAGTGACAAAATAACTTGAAAGCAGACATATAAACATAAACGTGACGAGTTCGTATTTGTCAGGTTCATGATTATTTCTAGAAATCTTAATTTGATTACAACATACCTACAAGCAAGCATGAATGTCAAAAATAGAGTTTTATAGTGAGGCCAAAATACATTGTGTTTTTCGGGCAACGGTTTCACAAAAGTTAGGTAGGGTCGGGTTAAAGTTTGTTTTACTTTTTTAAAGACACATTATATACGGAAATACGAATTTCACGTAAAAAACAATCTTCAATAAAAACTTTAGGGTCGGTGGGTTTTCGCTAGGTGAATAGGGTTGCCCGAAACACACACAAAAATGGCCTGATTTCGGAAGAGAAAGGGTAATTACTATAATTGTAAACGTCGGAATCAGAAGTCGTGGGTTTGTTGATTATTTTTGTAATGCATTCAAGTGCATTTTATCGCAGTGCTTGAACGTTTGAACAAATAGAAAGCATAGATTTTATTGTTCATGTTATTAGCTCAACTATTCACAGAATAGTTCGAGCTATACTGTTCACCCGTTCGTCGGCGTCGGCGTAATGCTCTGGTTAAGGTTTGCGTGCAACAACTCCATATCTTTATATCTACTACAGATATTCAATTGAAACTTCACATTATGAAGGATCATTATGTGAGATCACTGACCAGGGCCCATAACTCTGACCTGCAATTTAGCAGAATTATGCTACTTTTTGAACTTAAAAATTCAGGTTAAAGTTTGCGTGCAACAACTCCATATCTCTATATCTACTACAGATATTCAATTGAAACTTCACATTATGAAGGATCATTATGTGAGATCACTGACCAGGGCCCATAACTCTGACCTGCAATTTAGCAGAATTATGCTACTTTTTGAACTTAAAAATTCAGGTTAAAGTTTGCGTGCAACAACTCCATAACATCTATAACTCGAGAAAGGATCGAGCTATTGTAATGCAACTTCATTCATAGATACCTTATAGCAAGGCCTCACTTGGGGTTGCATATGGGGTGGCTGGGATCAAGGTCAAGGTCACTGTTACTAAAAATAGAAAAACGGATTCCGCTCAAAAGCTTCAGAACGCATTGAGATATTTTAATGAAAGTTATACATAAATACCGTATATCGAGACCTCTCTTGGGATTGCATATGGGGTGGGTGCGGTCAATGTCACTTACTAATGGGGTGTGAGGGGTCAAGCTCACTGTTACTAAAAATATAAAAACGGTTTCCCTCAATAACTTGAGTCGCATTGAGATATTTTAATGAAACTACAAATATAGATACCTTAAAGCGAGGCCTGGCTTGGATTTGCATATGGGGTGTGTGGGGTCAGGGTCTTCTGGATTAAGTTTATATTCAAAAGTCTTGTATCTTCAAAACTGCATAAGTTATTCACATTAAACTTTAATTGTACATTTGAAACTCCAACATCAGGTGCAACATATCCCATAATTCTGTTTTGCATTTTGACAGAGGTATGCCTCTTTTTCAAATACATTTTCTAGTTGAAGCTTATATTCAAAAGTCTTAAAACTTTATCACTACAAAGTTATTCATTTGAAACTTGGAATGCACATTTGTCATTAACTGCAGCATCAGGGACAATTTTCCCCATAACTCTGTTTTGTATCTTAAAAGAGTTATGCTCCTTTTTCACATACATTTTCTGTTTAAAGTTTATACTCAGAAGTCTTCTACCTTGAAATCTAATTGGTATTCTCTTAACACTCGGATTATACCTTTGCCATCAACTTCAGCATCAGATTCAACAATCTCCATAACTCTGGTTTGTATTTGTACAGAGGTATGCCCACTTTTTACATATTTTTTGTGGTTAAAGTTTTTGTTCCGAATTCTTAAAATTTATAGACTATATAAGGTTTTCACTTAAAAGTTTTGTATTTCAACAAATTTATGCCCCTTCCACTTTTCGATATATGTACCAACTGAAATACTTCGAATAGTCGAGCGTGCTGTCCTCTGATAGCTCTTGTTCACAACAATAGCTTTATGATATTTATTCGTGACGGTTACTAAGTGTACGATCTTTATTCATGACTGCACATAATGTACTACAAAACTACAAAAGTTATTCACTTGGAACTTGGAATATATCTTTGTCATCAATTCCAACATCAAGTGCAAAATTCCCCATAACTCTGTTTTGTTTTTTTGACATAGTTATCCCCCTTTTTTCACATATAGTTTCGGTTAAATTTTATATTCAAAAGTTGTATAACTTCAAAACTTGATAAGCTATTCAGTTGAAACTTGGAATATACCTTTGTCATCAACTACAGCATCAGGTGCCACAATCCACATAACTCTGTTTTGACAGAGTTATGCCCACTGATCATATGTAAGTTGTTGGAGTTAAACGTTTTTTTGTTCCAAAGTCTTATAATTTCTGAACTGTATATAGTATTAACTTAAAACTTGGAATGAATTTATGAAATTATTTCCATAACTCAGCTATGTATTTCAACAAATGTATGCCCCTTTAACTTTCCAAAATATTTACCAACTAAAATACTTTGAATAGAAGAGCGCGTTGTCCACTGACGGCTCTTGTGTGTTTGTTGTATTACCACCATATCTATTTCATATACATTAACTTAACATGTTTGGCAGGTAAACCTACTTACGTTTGGCACAACGATACGAGTATAGCTTACCAATATTCAACGAATAAAGTACTGTGCCTAGCATTTAGTTCCAAATCGGCATGATTGAATATTACCGTGTATCAATATTGTTTGTAATTTTAACCAAGTATACTATCGCTATTTGTTATTGTACTTCAAGACACCCGACCCCTCCAACTTTCGTTTCATAGACACCTGCGATTCCTGCGTCGTTCTGAACTTATGCGGAAATGTCGTCTACACGAATTCCCGTTCCACGTCTGCCCTGTGTCATATGTCCCATGTTCGACGACGGTACGTTAATTGGTCTTTCGAATAACGTTTAAATTGGAAACATCTTGTCCGGCTTTAAATGCTGATAAGGTCAGGCTGAATCGTATACCAGACGTCTACAAACCGGAAGCAAGTGGTTACTGACTTCTGTCCCTTCCTCCTCCGTATATACTGGTACAGGTGTACCAAGCTTCCGACGAAAAGAATGGCACGAACCGTTACTTACGAGCAGTTGTTTTTCACTGCAACTCTTACCTGCGTTGCGACGAAGAACTCAATGGCCTGCTTCTGTTAATTAATTATTATAATTATTATAATTGTTATAATTATAATAATAATTATTATTATTATTATTATTATTGTTAAAATTATTATTATCATCATCACCATTATTATTATCATTATTAGCATAATTATTTTGTTTGTTGTTGTTTTTATTCCATGTGTTTGTTAGTGTTTGTGACAACACATAATAAGATGTTTGTGGTATTAGAAATTATTTGAAATCGAAATCTCGATGTTCATCTTTCTAAATAGATGTATATCTTCCTATTAAATAAAACTACATTAAGCTCAAATAAGTTTGCATGATAAACTTACATAAATATGCGGAATGTCAGTGTATAGTTTAATATATTACACGATGTGATATGTATTGTTAAATTACTTCCTTTCTGCCCAATTTCTTCCAATAAAATTATTTTTGGCTATTAAAGGAAGCATCTCACCGTGACCACTTTCCCACATGAAGTGTTGCACTAAACATTGTTTATGTATTTTTGTATGCCTTTTTGTGTTTATATATGCTCACGTTTTATTACAAAATATGTATGTTTTGTAATCTGTGAAACAAATAAAGAGTTGTTCTGTTCTGTTCTGTTGTTAGGTAACTGGCTCCAATTTCTCGATTTGGCATAAGGAAAACTGGCTTAAGTCTCTTATTTCATCGATAAAAATTATAATTATAACATTATTTTACAAATCACTATATTATTTGTTGTGATTATTGGACATAAACTTTTCATTCAAAAAGTAACACGTCTTGACCACATTAGTATGTACACTTTATTTCAATATGAAAATAAAGAAACCAAGTTAATCTTGTTATAACATGCTTACAAATGTTTGAAAAATCGCGCCCTGGTTAGCAATTCACCTATCTACCCCAGCACTCTACTCGTGAACATGTTTAATACATACATTCTTATGAGACATAACTTTTCGCTGTAAACTTGTGTAAATGAAAAGGCTTGAGGACATAATGGACAATGCTTAGTTTTCGATTTCGTTTTTTTTCCTAACAATACCATTTCTAAAACCGAATAATGTATTTTTTTATATTTTCTATATACCACAAAATGTTTTTATTCGTGATAATTACTTAGTGTAATATACATACTCCTAGTCGTTACTCGTCAGTCCGTCCTTTCGCCCGTCCATTATGCTTTTCTGTCCTCCGCCATTTATCTGTAACTGGCTAGTAGAAATCCATGGAACGTAAAATAGATATAAAATATGTACTAACATAGTGCAGTGATGCACGCCAAGTTTCACTTGGATCAGTCAATATTCTTCACAGTTATTGCCCTTTATTGAATGAAAAATGCGCAATGTTTTTCATTACTTAGATATTTTTTTTGGTTAAATTTAAGTCCAATATATTGAATATCGTTACATAAATTGAACTGAAACTTGGAATGCCGTAAAATATCTATATTTTTGGATACTTAAACATAATTAAAAATGTTCGTGTCCGAAAATTTGGATACACAAAAATATTCCCAAAGTACAGGTGTCCAAAAATGTATAGACACTATGACTATATTGCAATTACGTTCGGATACGTCCAGCGTATAGCGTTTTTAGCCGAATATATACGGATAGTTGCGCGTGCTTGTTAAATACCACGCCGTATAGTATTTTTAATGTTTAGCGCGATATTTTTAAATCATTTTACATGTATAATTTGTTTTACGGAAAATTACGAAGCTTTGAGATAAATGCAATTTCACAGCTTTGTTATCGCGTACCTGAAACGACATAAAAACAACAACTGTGAATAAAATAAGCAGAATTTATTCGTAAATAATTAAGACTGGTTCCTTAATAGGATAATTTCAACAGCATATTTAATGTACGGTATCAATACCGGTATACACAATCGGGTGAACCAATTATTTATGGCATTATTATCTTAACCAAATAACGCTATTGTAAAGGTCCACCGCCTCGACTCATTCATCTGCCAGGTTTTATGACCTTCTTCCGGTTGTATAAACACGTGTGCGATGTGTCACCGGATTAACGCAAACAGGTTGGAATTCAGCTAAAATACCACTGTCATATCAAATGTCCGAAAATTAAGTTTCATTAATTATAGTTTTAAAAAATGAATGTCCGAAAATATATAGTGACAAAAAATCTTTATTTTTGCATCAAAAGAGGGTGTGCGAAAATGTACAGTGTCCAAAAATATAGATATTTTACGGTACTTGCAAATGGTGCCACAGTGCAGATATATGACAAGTGACATATCTGGGTAGTGTGGGTGTTATTTTTTGTTCATTTTTTGTTGTTGAACTTTAATGAAATACCTTCAATACTGTTACAGGTATTCAACTAAATTTCTTTATGGTGACACTGTGCAGATTTATGACAAGTTCCATTACTTTAGCTAACATTATTTTAGGATTATTGCCATTTTTTGTTACATGGATTTCTCTAAAACCAATAAAGATATCGACCGCGCTGTCCCCCCGACAGCTCTTGCTTGGTTTGCTTCGATATGCTTTATTCCGCGGGAATATCAATTCATCGAATTTGCTTGTAACATGTAGATCTACATGGATAATTTCATATATATTAAACCAGCAAAAAAATCAGCAGCGTTGCTTCATTACTTTTCTGTATCAAATAAACTGAAATAATTATAATTTAATGTCTTTGTAAACGAGACTAAACTAATGCTCAATATAATCAGTAAAACAATAAATCCACTTGATAGCAAGGGAGACAACTCGATGTTACCCGTATGCAAATTTCTGATAACACTTGCGCCCCTTCCGTTGAATCCACCTTATAACTAAACGGACAGTGTATACAAAACAATTATCTTATACAATTACAACTGTGCTAAATTAAACGAAAAACATGGAGACTGAAACAATGTTTCCGTGGAATTCTCCCGAAACTTCAGGATATGGACTCAGGAACATAAATGTTAGAAACCGTAAGAGTCATACATCGTTCCTTCAAGCAAGTGAAATAAACACATGTAGCTGTGATTTCATAAGACATACTGTAGACATTTGCAGTACATTAATTAACTACTCTTATAATTTGTAGAAGCTCTTGTCTTATCCGACAAAGACCATGAGCACTTCAACTTTCCCGAAATCGTTGAGCTTGCCCGAAAATAAATATTTTCTTGTTAGCTCGACTATTCTCTGAACTGTTCGAGCTAAACTACTCATCCGTTAGTTGGGCGTCGCCGTCGGCCTAATGCTCTGGTTAAGGTTTGCTTGCAACAAGCCCATACTACTACATATATTCAATTGAAACTTCACACATGTCTTCGGGGTCATCATATGAGGTCACTGACCAAGACCCATAACATTATTCTGTCCTGCAGTTTAGCAGAATTATGCCCCTTTTTGTACTTATAAAAATCAGGTTTAAGATTGCGTGCAACAACTCCATTCCCCATATTTATAAAGATTCTTAAGCCATTCTTAACTTCAGTTGAACATAAGTCAAAATTAGAATTTGTGTTTAAAACACTATACTTTGGAACATTTGCTTGATGTTAATACACCTTGAATTATATACCAAATTATGTGTGAAAATCTTTCAGAAATGCATTACTTTGTCAGAAAATCCAATAATTAAATTTGAGAATTTAAAGAATTTTCTTAATTTTCGACTAAGATTCTTTATAGATACCAGCTCATACCTATATCTTCTACAGATATTCAATTGAAATTTAACACATGACCAAGACCCATAACTGTGAGCAGCATTTCAGCAGAATTATGGCCTTTTTATACTTAGAAAAGTCAGGTTAAGGTTTGCGAGCAAGAGACAGTTCAGGTTAAGGATTGCGTGCAGCAAGTACATTTATCCTACCACTAAATGATTGTATAGAAGGAAACTCTACCTGTCAGATAAACTTTTATCGAGTGCACCGGGATTTTCTCCCATATGGCCATCGCCCCCAGAAGACTTGTTAGTTGGGTTATGGGGGATAGTGCAAGATACAGGAGACGCCCCGTTCCAGAGGCGACCCTGGGTCTTTTAGTGCCCGGTGTGAAGCACCTAGTACACTGCACCTCGGTTTAACGTCTCATGCGAAAGACGAGTTAGTTGGTTAGGGAGTAGCGGGGGCTCGAACCTGCGACCCCTGGGTTGTGAAGCCAGTGCGTTACCACTAGACCACGGATCCGCCACTACAGGCAAGGTTTATCTGACACCCTTATATATATACTTTTGACGGACTACTTTCCAGGAATGTGAGTGACGTCATAAACAAGTAATTTTAAAGGTTACGAAATGGGGCGATATTTAACAGTTCATCTAGTGGTGGAAATAAGACACTAAACACTCAATAATTATATTGTATTATTTACCTAACAATAAATACTACATTTCCATAAATTAAATAGTAACACATTTGTACAGGAAAAGAATCAATAACCGTTAGCCATCGTGCCAATACAGGTAGTTTCGGTTTAAAATAACTCTCCAAACTTCACGTGCGCGCATAATGACACAATCACTTTTTTACGTCATTCAGTTGAGTTGTAAGTTTACACACTTGGAATTCAAAAAGAGCAATCAGAATACAATATTTAGTGTTTCTGTGTTTATGGATGGATTCTGATAATAAGATTTATATCAAAAAGTGTATCCGTGGGATTAATGGCTCGAATGGAACCGGTGAGATTAATCCCATTTCAATTTTCTATAAGTCGAGTGTTTTCCGATACCTGGGCTGGTATTCACAAAGCTCCTAAGGCAAATCCTAACTTAAGTTGTACTTAAGTGAACACTTTAGATCAAATTTTTCTTGGTGAAATCCACAGATTTCTGTGCAAAGAAGGCTGTAATACTATACATATAAGCAATATTTACATGTTAACAACATTTTAATGTCAAAAGACCTATACATGAAACAGCCAGGAACTTAAGGACTTGTATGAATTTAAGGAATTTACTGAAGTTTTACCTAAGGTGCTTTGTGAATACGGGCCCAGGCTGGATAGTTGTGAGTGGAGATCAGAGTTGTTGCCAACACAAGGATTTGGGTGCAGTCTTCGATTAGTTTACTTTTGAAAGGAAATTTACTTAAAGGGTTATTTCTTTTATGAATAAACCGTTTCTTTGTAGATTGATCAAAGAAAGTATATCCACGAAGAATTACCCGCTTATACAAACTGTTTTAAAAGGAATAGAATGATGATGTTGTTTGCACCTTTATCGATTATGCCATGCTCGGATTAACAACTGATTATGGAAGCTAGAACCTCTGTAAAACTAGTCAACACGACGTTTTTATCAATGCAAAACTCGGGTGAGTAGTGGTGTATTTCATTTTAAATTGTATGCCTTGTCATTCTGAAAAAATTGAGTCACACGAGTTGTGTGTATGTTCTGAAAGATAATAGCAATGCTCTAATAAACATCTTGGCGAAGATAAATCCTGCATTCACTTTGGGAAAGTTAAACTTGCCACCAATTTTGGTCTTTTGTTGTTGAAGAGTTTGGTCGAAACACGGAATTGCATTTGAATAAAACCTTCTTTTATCTACTGTAGTGTGTAGCATTTGGCATGTTGATCAAAATTGAATCGAAGCGTATGGCGATATTTTATCTTGTTATCTGCGTTTTGCATTGAATTGTTTAGGACTATTTTGAGTGGCGGAAACATCATGAATAGATACTATATTACAACGCAAGGTTAGATTCAGTAAATTTAATAATTGAAACCGCGCCGTGTTGTGATGGTGGTTTAGTACCTTTTATGTAAATGTTGTTGTTATACTCGAAAAAAGGGTAACATAATGTTCAATGTATTTAGAAGGCATTAATATTGAGTGTCTGTCATAGTGTTTCGAACGTAATTTCTCATTAAGTTAAGATTGACTTAAGAATCTTTATAAATATGGGCCCACGTATCTTTTGTAACCATAATATTTTTATCAAGGGATTACCAGGCCTGGTATTTACAACGAATCTAAGGCCAACATTAAAAAAAAATCTTAAAATTCTGAACTTTTATTAATCGATTTTCTGACACAGACATGTATTATTTCAATATTTGGACCTATACGTGCAACATTAGTCCAAGTTTATAAATTTTCTGTATTTGTGAGGAATATGTTCTTACAAATAAAATTTCAAAAGCAATTTCTGATTTGGACTAATTTTCCCTAACTGAAGAATGACTTAAGAATTTTTATAAATTTGGGCCCACGTGTCTGTTGTAAATATATTTTTGGCAAAAGTCGACCTTACGCCAAAATAAGCTTTCCTGTATGTCACCCGAATTTCACGATTTCCTCGTGCTTTGCTTTCATCGATCGAGCACGCAACTTTTAACTGACTGTACACTGTGCACGAGGAAATCGTGAAGTTGCAGGACAGTCTCTAATACACGGAATGAACGTTTATTAGTTCAACAATTCAGTCTCATCATCGGTAATAATAATAATAATAATTTTAATTTTTGGGTCGCCTGAAAAAGCGACATATAGGTGTTACTTTTGTCGGCGGAGGCGTCGCCGGCGGTGTCGGAGGCGGCGTCCCCTTTCGCTTGTCCGGAGCATCACTCTTAGACTATTAATTTTAATTTTGGAGTTATTGCCCTTTATTTATTTTCATACTTAATTTTTGTCCGGAGAATAACTCTAAGACTATGAAAGCTATCAACATGAAACTTCATAGGTAAATAGGTCTTATTGAAGGAAAGTGCAATGCCCAAGAAAAGTTACTGTGCATCGCATAATTTTGGAGTTATTGCCCTTTGTTTATTTTCAGACTTAATTTTTGTCCGGAGCATAACTCTAAGACTATGAAAGCTATCAACTTGAAACTTCATAGGTAGATAGATCTCATTGAGAGAAGTGCAGTGCACAGGAACCGTTACTCTGCACCTCATACTTTCGGAGTTATTGCCCTTTGTAAATCTTCATACTTATTTTTGTGTTACATTGTTGGTTTTATGAGTATTTTCTTTGAAATTAGCCAGAGTGCAATGCTTTTGAAGATTTCAATATATATGTTTAAAATATTGAGCATTAACCTAAAGTGCTTCTTCATTTGGATTAACGTAAGCTATCTGGCGTCAGGCGACACATCCGACTCGCGGAGTTCAAGTTATTCATTACCAATAAGTTATTATTGTACAGATCATGATACATAATTCTCTTATTTTATCAACGTAATTTTGTTATGATGTGGTAAAACATTCATCAATATAGTCTACATTGTATAAAGGGAATCTGTGGCTCTAGTCCTGAAACATTGTACGTTTACTTTAAAATAATGAGTTCCTATTTTTGAAAGCTATTATTTTATAAACATAATTTAAATATATGATTTCCTTTACAGTTGAGTAAGCAATATTTTAACATGATACTCGCTAACTTTTCTAAAGACAAACAACAAAATTATCTTTGTTAAACTACCCAATAAACAACGCAAAAAATCATCCCGATTCTGAGCGGAGCATAGTAAAAAGTAGGTCCAATTACATTTGGAAAAAGATATGTCAGATCATGTTAGAATCGAAATAATATTCGCATTATCGTTGTTTGTCGGCCAATAAACAACTCTTTGTCGTTTTGATGCGTGGCTATAAAACAACTCGAGCTAACGCCCTCGTGGTTTAATTCCTGCTCATCAGGACTCCAAATTGTTGTGGGTTTTTTGGCAAAAAAACAACGGTAAATGGATAATCATTTCTTAAATTCTTTATAAGTTGAAAATTAATAAACACTAAGGTCACTGTGATTTAAACATAGAATTACGAAAAATGGTGATATAAAGATAAGATTCTACTTAAGATGTTTCTAAAATATGGCCCCAGATGTAATAACTGTCCGAAAGCGCGTCTGTCTCTTTCTATGAGAAAATGTGGATCCTGAAATATTTTGATATGCTTAAAGAAAGAGCAATGAGGTGATAATACACATTGTTTTTCTTGTTCGTCTTACTAAATTGTGGTCGTTATGGCAACAAAAGAAATACTGCACAACAACAAGAAATACGCTACCATAGGCGATTTAGAGGGGGGCGGAAGCAGGCGTACGTCCACTCAAAAATTTTCCAACATTGGATTTTTTTTTAAACCTGACAATACCTTACCCATATGCATTTCGTTGCCAATGATTTATTATTCAGTCAATTTATTGTAATTAAACTAATTATCAAACCCGTTCTGTGGTATTTTCGTTTAATTGCTGTTTTTGCTGATATTGCATCATTCAGGTGTTATCGTTATACACTAACATGTTCGAGAGACCAACAGTACTTTGCATGCAGTTACTAAATATTTTTGCACTAAATATTTTTGCCCACTCTAATTCAAAATCCTGTATCCGAGCTTGGATACCTTTTTCTCCTGATCTGATTTTTGATTGGGAAAAACACTTATGAAGAAAGTCAACATTGTAAAAAAACAAATTTTGATGTCATTATTGACTGTCAGGTTTAATTTAAACTTGCAGTAATATTTTAAAGATCCGGTGTCGAAAGCCAAATGCTTATGAAGACCCTTTCAAGACCCTTATCTGGGTAAACCACTACACCGATGACTTTTAATTAAAATCATTCGCAAGCTCCCGGAGTAGGGATCAAACTCACGATCTTCCGATCGAAAGGCGGATATGACATATTAAATTACATTGCTACAACATGATGCTGTTGGAACAAACGTGTTGGTAATTGTACACATAGAACTATCATGCTGCAACTTTATTTCGCGTATGGTTTTGATGTAAAATTCAACGAAGAAAGTGAGCATTGTAGAAACAGAATCTGAAGTCATAGTGGACCGTCCGTTCGTCTGTCAGTGAAAGCCTTGATACTGCGATAACTCAGCATGTGCACATTTAGTTTATGAAACGTTATGTTTCATAATTGTGTCCGGCCGTTGTGTCTTTTGGTTGTGTTCCGTCGTTGTGATGCCTGGTTGAGTTCCGTCGTTGTGATGCCTGGTTGAGTTCCGTCGTTGTGTCGCTTGGTTGAGGTCCGTCGTTGTGACGCTTGGTTGTGTTCCGTCGTTGTGATGCCTGGTTGAGGTCCGTCGTTGTGTCACTTGTGTGAGTTCCGTCGTTGTGTCTCTTGGTTGTGTTCCGTCGTTGTGTGGCTTGGGTGAGTTCTGTCGTTGTGACATCTGTCTGAGTTCCGTCGTTTTGTAGCTTGGTTGAACTCCGTCGTTGTAACGCTTGGTTGTATTCCGTCGTTGTGTAGCTTGACTGTGTTCCGTCGTTATGTCTCTTGGTTGAGTTCGGTCGTTGTGTAGCTTGGTTGAGTTCCGTCGTTATGTCTCTTGGTTGAGTCCCGTCGTTGTGTAGCTTGGTTGAGTTCCGTCGTTGTGTCTCTTGGTTGAGCTTCGTCATTGTGACGCTTGGTTTAGTTCCGTCGTTGTGTCGGTTAGTTGAGCTCCGTCGTTGTGTCGCTTTGTTGAGCTTCGTCGGTGTGTCGCTTGGTTGAGCTCCGTCGTTGTGTAGCTGGGCTGAACTCCGTCGTTGTGACGCTTAGTTGAGCTCCGTCGTTGTGTCGCTTGGTTGAGCTCCGTCGTTGTGTCGCTTGGTTGAGCTCCATCGTTGTGACGCTTGGTTGAGTACCGTCGTTGTGACGCTTGGTTGAGCTTCGTCGTTGTGTCGCTTAGTTGAGCTCCGTCGTTGTGTCGCTTAGATGAGCTCCGTCTTTGTGTCGCTTAGTTGAGCTCCGTCGTTGTGTCGCTTAGTTGAGCTCCGTCGGTGTGTCGCTTAGTTGAGCTCCGTCGTTGGGTTGCTTAGTTGAGCACCATCGATGTGTCGCTTGGTTGAGTTCCGTCGTTGTGTCGCTTGGTTGAGCTCCGTCGTTGTGTCGCTTACTTGAGCTTCGTCGGTGTGTGGCTTAGTTGAGCTCCGTCGCTGTGTAGCTTAGTTGAGCTCCGTCGTTGGATTGCTTAGTTGAGCTTCGTCGGTGTGTCTCTTAGTTGAGCTCCGTCGTTGTGACGCTTGGTTGAGCTCTGTCGTTGTGGCGCTTGGTTGAGCTCCATCCTTATGTAGCTTTTTGGGTTCCGCTGTTTTGTCGCTTGGTTGTGTTCCGTTGTTGTGTCGCTTAGTTGTATTCCGTTGTAGTGACGCCTAGTTGTGTTCCGTCGTTGTTTCGCTTGGTTGTGTTCCGTTGTTGTGTCTCCTAGTTGTGTTCCGTTGTTGTGTCGCCTAGTTGTGTTCCGTTGTTGTGTCGCCTAGTTGTGTTTCATTGTTTGGTCTCTTGGTTGTGTACTGTTGTTGTGTCGCCTGGTTGTGTTACGCTGTTGTGTCGCTTGGTTGGATAAATTGTCACGATGAGCATGTTTGCTGTAATTGGAGGTTAATATATTTATATTTATTTTGACGTGTTTATTAACGCGACTTGTCTCGCTGCTGTTATATAATGTACGCTTGTTATTACGATAGTTATTTATTGTTGTTCAAATGCAACAATTTTTCGTGTATGTGTGTTATTTAAGAAATAATTTTCGATTTATTGTCGTTTTTCGGCCAATAAACAACGATTTGGAGTTCTGATGCATATGAATTAAACCACGAGGACGTTAGCTCGAATGGTTGAATAGCCCCGCATCAGAACGACAAATAGGTGTTTATTGGCCGATAAACAACGACAATGCGAAAATATTTTTGCAATTGTAATGAAACTACGTTTTACTAAGCTCCGCTCAGAATCGGGACTATTTGTTGAATTGTTTATTGGGTAATTTAACAACGATAATTGTGTTCTTTGTGTATTAACAAATTAGCGAGTATCATGTTAGAATTAGACTCAACCGTGTATCGCCTCAATTTAACGACAAGATTTAAGATGTCTGTGTCACATCATAGTTTGAAATTATATAAACAACAACTTAGATAACACATGGTGTTATGTCGTTTATTTGCTTAATTAATTATAATCGTACATATCAATTTAATTCCTACGCCCTTCATTGTAATGCCCGATGCGTTTTCGATACATGTAGATCGTTGCTTGTTGTTTAACTGAAATACATGTAATGCCTGCTACTTACAAATCATAACAGTTAAACACACATTATTTGAGAATATAATAATATAAACAAACAATCTAAACAATTCAAATAAAAATGAACTACCTACATAGCACGGAAGACAACTCGATACCTCTTCTTGGTCAGTTCCCAATGGCAGTTGCTTCCCTTAGGTTATCTCGACCTGATTATATGTCTGATATTAATATACGATACAGGTATATTGTTTACAATTTAAATTCGTTATGTTTTGTATAACATTTTAGCTCACGTGTATATAGTTTATATTGTTTTGGCAGCGAATAAAAATTAATTTAATAAATAACTGAGTTAATAGTATTTTACCGTTTTTACCAACATATTAGTATGGCTTATGATCGTATTTAAGGTCAAAGTAAAAGCATGCGTTTTATTAAATCATTTATTTCTATATGTCGATACCTAGAAGGTATCTTTATTAAACATCATCTTTCATAAAAAGTTATATTGTTATTTTAGCTCAAATATTTGAAGAATATGTGAGCTTTCCTACTCGCCCCGGCTAACGCGTCTTTACCTTGGTCAATGTTTTGGTTAAAGTCTTGTGACTTCGTATCTACATAAGGAGTAAAAACTATGTTTGTTTGAGGTTACATGCCCCAAAAATAAGGGTAGGTAGGTAGGTAGGTAGGGATTTATTTATTATTATTTTTTTGGAGGGGGTGGGGGTGGAATGGTCATCTTTAAGATTCTAAAACTAAATGAATATTCAAAACATATCTGTAATCTCCTTATTTAAACATTGTTTATAAGTGGATGCTATCAAAACAAAACACTTATTTGTCCAAAAACATTTTAATTAATGGATAAAGGTAAATAAAATAAAATTATATCTGACAAACTCAATAAAATGTTCTAGGGTCGGGGCATTTTTAGGGTAGGTCGGGTAACCTGAAACAAACCTATTTTTTACGCTCAACTTATTCACTTGAAACTTGGAATATACCCTCGTCATCAACTCCAGTATCAGTTGCAGACTTTCCCATAACTCTTTTTTTGTATTTTAACAGAATTATGCTCTTCTGTACTGCGCTGGGTAAATCGGTTTTAACTAAAAAAGGATGTATCAAATTATAAAATGTCAGATGTCTTTTTTGATTGATTAAACGTGATGTGGTAATATACAAGGTTATCCGCTTTCTTTAGATTCCTTCATAATTAAAAAAATTCCATAAATTATTGTTCATGTGGTTTATTAAAAATTATACTCTTTGTACCATTATTAAAAGTTAATCATGGAAAGCGTTTCAATAGATTTACAAAAAGTCCATCCTTCCAGCCACGTGCTGGACACGTGCAACTTTTGTCTGCAAAATTTAACGTCTGCATAATTGTCCCCTGCACCATGTCACGTGTCCCATTTTCTAAAACGGAACAGCCGTGTCGTGGATGAAATACGGGTTAAATCGACCTTGCTTGTAAACCGGAAGTATACATGAAAATTAACCTAGAACGATTTCCGAAATGGAATGCCGATTGGTGTTTGTTCATAGGACGATCGTACCAACTTGTACACAAAGTGCTCAAGGTTGAGGTACTGTGGTTACTTACAGTCATAGTCTCCTATCGTTGCGTCTCTGGGTTGGGTCACGTCACGTGTTAATAATCACGTGCGGACGTGTTAACTATCACGTGCGCACGTAATAACTATCACGTGCGCATGTGTTAATCATAACGTGGTAGCTAACACGTGCGCACGTGTTAAATAAAATATCTCTCATGTCCCCTCTTTAACCGAATCAGGATTTTATAACAACGGTGAGGTATTTACAAAATTTAACTTAACTAAAGGACCAGACTCACAGGAAGTTCTCCATAAAACATATGGTCACGTGTTTTACCATAATATGTTGTTGTTGTTAACTCACCGAGAACGAAGTGCTTAAGTGTGAGCTATTCTAGTCAGTCACCGTCCGTCGTCGTCCGTCTTCGTCCGTCGTCGTTGTCAATATGTTTACTTTAAACAACTTCTTCTCTGACAACGCTTGGCGGATTTTAAGCACACTTGGCAGGAATGTTCCTGGGATGGATCTTTAATAAAGTCCTTCAATTCATTTGAATATCTAGAAAGCTATTTTTGCCATGGCAACCAAAAACTTACAAAACTGGAAAACTTAAAAAAAAAATCATCTTGTCCAAAACCACTGCTTGGATTTTAAATAATTTCACAGAAATGTTCCTCGGGTGACCCTGTACTAAATTTTTTCAAATTATTTGATTTCTTAAAAAAACATGGCCGCCAGGGGGTGGTTCAGTTTTCCTTCTTTACCGGTAGCTATATAGAAATTTGTGAAAATCTTCTCCTCAGGAAACCGCTGGCCGGATTTCAAAATAATATCACATAAATGTTCCTTTTGCGACCCTCTACCAAATGCCTTCAAATCATTTTGATTCGTTAAAAAACATGGCCGCCAGGGGGTGTGGCAGATTTCCTTATTTTTGCTTTACAGAAAACTTTGAAAATCTTCTTCTTAGAAAGCGCTGACCGGATTTCAAAATTTTCTCACAGAAATGTTTGTTGGGTGACCCTCTACTAAACTTTATTCAAAGTATTTTGATTCGTTAAAAAACATGGCCACCAGGGGGCCGGGCAGTTTTCCTTGTATGGCTATATAGAAAACTTTAAAAAATCTTCATGTTCGAAACCGCTGGCCGGATTTCAAAATAGCTTCACATTCATATTCATTGAGTGACACTCTACCAAATTTCTTCAAATCATTTTTAATCGTTAAAAAACGACCGCCAGTGGGTGGGGCTTTTTTTTCTTATATAGCTATATAGAAAACTTTGAAAATCTTCTCAAAAACCTGCTAACCAGATTTCAAAATAACTTCACATAAATAGTCCTTGGGTGACCCTCTACCAAATGTTTGTAAATCATTTTGATTCGTTAAAAAATATTGCCACTGGGGGATCGGGGCAGTTTTCCGTATATGGCTATATAGAAAACTTCTTGTCCGAAACCGCTGAATGGATTTCAAAATAATTTACAGAAATGTTCCTTGGGTGATCCTCTAATAATTTCTTCAAATTATTTTGATTTGCAAAATATATGACCGCCAAGGGGTTGGGCAGTTGTCCTTATATGTTATATAGAAAACTTTGGAAATCTTCTTGTCAGAAACCACCGACCGGAATTTAAAAATAACTTTGCACAAATGTTCCTTGGTTGGCATTCTATCTTTTTTTTTTTTTTAAATGTTCTTGTCTGAAACTACTTGCTGGATTTTGAGATAATTTTACATAAATATTCTTCCATTTATTAAATTCCTTCAAATTGTTTTGATTCACTAAAAACATTGCTGTCAGTGGTCCATTCTCACATCTCTGAATACGCTATTAACGTTTTACGAGCTATAATGGTTCATTCAACTGAGGTGAGCGACCCGGGGCCATTTGGCCCTCTTATTTTATCTTTTATTTTATATCTTTAATGTGCCTGTTAAATATATCTCGACCGGTAATTCAATTGTATAGACTTAAACTGTGGAGAAAATAATCGGTAAGTTTGGTCATATGTTGTTTGGCGCCACGCATTAATGTATAATTAAAAAATAATTTTTGATTTTGAATTGTTAATCTGTAAATTAAAACGGTTTCAAGTTCTGATGCTACTCGCTTAGTTTTCTATAGACAAAGAACAGCATTATCGTTGTTAAACTACCCACTACAACGCAAAAAGAAGTCCCGATTCTGTGCGGTGCATAGGAAAATAAAGTTATCTTTACAATTGCAATAATATTTGTCAAGTCATGTTAGAATCAAAATAATTTTCGCATTATCATTGTTTATTGGCCAATAAACAACTCTTTGTCGTTCTGATCCGTGGCTATTAAACAACTCGGGCTAACGCCCTCGTGGTTTAATTCCTACGCATCAGAACTCCAAATCGTTGCTTATTGGCCGATAAATAACGATAAATCGAAATTTTCATCGAATCGAATCTTAAATATACGCGCATCAACGAAAAATCGTTGTTTATTACGGATAAACAGCGATATAGCGAAAATTATTTCAATTCTAACATGACATGACAACAAATTCTGCAATTACTATATTTTCCGACTTTTGTTGTTTATTGGCTGTTTAACAACGAAATTTGTTCTTCTTTGTCTATAGAAAACTTCGCGTGTCATGTTAAAATTGCTGTTTAATTTAATTTAAACAGCGAAACACAAACATCCGCAATTATTTGAAATAAATATTCTAACATGATACGCGCAGTGTTTTCTATAGACAAAGAACACAATTTACCGTTGTTAAGCTACGGTACCAATAAACAACTCGAAAATAGTTCCGAAACTGTAAAATATATTTCGGATTGTAATTGCGGAATATGTTGCCAGGTCATGTTAGAAACGAAATAATCTTCGCATTATCGTTGTTTATCGGCTAATAAACAACGATTTGTCGTTCTAACGCCCTCGTGGTTTAATTTCTACACATCAAAACTCCAACTCGTTGTTTATTAGCCGATAAAAAACTTTAAATCTAAAATTATTTCATAAGTATATTATACGTGTTCTATAGCAAATGAATGCAATTTGTTTCGATGAAAATATTCACTCTCTATTTCCAACCCTACAATAAGATGATTTATTTATCAGCCTATGACTGTCGTCTGGAAATAACATTGTCGGTTTAGAAATTAGTCGTATTATATTCGATAGAACTTCTATGTGCCCGAAGTGAAAAAAATTCTAAAGATGTCAGAGTGTTTCACTCGTTGTATTAATGTTGCACGCCAGTGTGACATTCATCATTTACAATTTAAAAAAATCTATATGTTTTATGGTTTCATGTTTCATGCACATTGTTTTCTCTCCTACATAATGGTCAAATCATTTCACTGAAATATACACATTTAATTTAAAATGTTACGAATTACGCGGCATATCATTCCTTCCGGTTTCTGGAACTGTCGTCTGCGCGAATTATTGTCACATATCCAATGTCGGATTAGAACATCTGAAAAAGTCGAACCGGAAGACTACAAACCGGAAGCAAGTAACTGCAATGAACGGTCTTGACTTCTCGCTCTCCGTCTTACTGCTTATAGACTGGTACACGTGCGACAAGCTTCTCGACGACAACACGTGCACTATAGTAAAAATAACACCAATTGACTGGGTTTAATTGATATAGTTTTGTTGCGAAGTAAAGCACGATTTTTCTGATTTTGTTGTTGATTTTCACACTTAACAATCATACGGTTTGGCGTCGCCACCCTCACAGGTGAAGCTTAAGTCATTAACAGGTTTCATCAAAGAAATAGATTGTTGTGGCAAATTACTGCTATAATAAGAACAGTCGTCTGTAAGTTTCTGTCAAATTTGTTGTTTTTAAAATGTCGTTCGGATACAAAGGTCCTTTGGTCCATGAATATTACAGACTAGAATCCAAATTTGATAATTCATGTACAATCTTGCATGAGTAGCAAGAATTCAGATGTAGTAACTTCGGACAACAGTAAATTGAGTCTCTTTCGAAATCTGCGGTCAGGGTTTTCCGATTGTGTTTGCAATACATTATATATGTCCAGGGCTGGTATTTATTTAAAAAGCTTATAAAGGAAATCTACACACACGATGTACTTAGGTGAATATTTTCGATCTAATTTTCTGTGTGAAATCCAAATAACAACACATTCAAAACAATTACCATCGAATCAATATTTATATTCAAAAATGTAAAACTAAATATACAAATACAAATTGGCTAGCATAATTGGAAATCGTTTTTGTCGAGCCCCCTTGCTCAATGGCGGCTCGGTGTATGTGCGTGCGTGCGTCCGCTCTTGTCCGGACTGTTAATTCATCATTCATAAGGGAATTTTAAAACAACTTGCCACACATTTTCACTATGTGTAGTCGGCGTGTCGCACCTGTGACCCTAGCTCAAAGGTCAAGGTCACACTTACAGGTCACAGGTTAAATATGGTCACAATGTTGCCAACAGGCATCTAGTTGTTGTTGTTTCTAATTATACTAGTAGTTTATGTCGTAGTTTTTTAATGTTTTGATATGCAGTCACAACAAGGCTATGTGACGCATTTCAGAAACCGTTAATAGATATTATTATCAAAATAGTGCATTGCATTCTGCAAACAACAGCCTCAACTTCATGAGACATATTAACACAACGTTTACATATTTTTTTCGGACAAGAAAAGCAACGTTTGAAAATTGAACGTAAATATCTATGACTGATGGATGTTGGTATGATCTAAATCTGATATGAGGAATCATTTTCCCCTCAACGTTATTTTGTTTGTTTTGTATGCAATTTGACGCAACACGTTATGAATTTATTTTCAGAAGGTTCTCCGAAAAAGTTGGAAATTGGCCAGTGAACAAATGATTAGTTCAGTTTAAACCTATTTATTTAAGCTCGATTGCATCGAGAGCTTAAGGCTCATTGAGACACTCTCGAGTTCGTTTCCTGGGTAGAACCAGTACTTGGTGTCTTTGGAGGAGATCTTGAGTACGCTTCCAGAGTGAGGCTCGAACCCGGGACCACCCGATCGCTAGGCGGACACCATATCCACTACGCCACCGCGACCTCAACAAATGAATGGAATTTGTTGGTGATCCGGACTATGTCTATGTCCAGGATATTTTGAGGAAAGATCCTTTATTGTTAGAAGATTTTTACATGTTGCTGTATAACTCATAATTAAGTGGCATAATACATGTTGGATTAAGCTGCCTTTGCGGAAGTATTCGCTCTACGAGTGCCACCCAGTTACGTTATATGTTACGTACATGTTGTCCTTAAAAGCCAAAATGAAAGTAGTTCCTTTCAGCAGTTTCAATACATTGACCATTTTGAAAGATGCCATCTGCATGTAGATTGTTGTTCCTTTTCAAAATCAATGCATCTACCTTTATCAAGGTTTCTGAAAACCTGTTAGTCGATTAAATTTAATACAATATGCAAGACAATTTTTAACGATAGTGAACTCTAGTTATTCTGCAACTGTTAATATTTGGTGGTGATGGTTGTGTCCGGGTATATTGGAAATAGAACGACTATATAGCCACAGTCCGCGTCCGGGTTTTGAACAGTTATTTAATCAAATAAACAAGTTATTTCGAAAACAGAATATTTTTTTTAATTCAGCTCAGTTGAGCTGTAGAATCAAGATCAGCTAAGATATGGCCCCATGTTCACAGAGGATTAGCTCTAGGATGAAGATCAATTTTAGCTGAACTTGATCTTCTAGCTCAGATGAGCGGAATCTCAAAAATATTTTATTTTCGAAGTACGTTTTCTTCTACATAAAAAAGACACATTTTTGTTAAGTTTTGATTAAAACATTAATCTCATTAAGAAAATCTACGCTGATATACGCTGAGAGGAGTTCATTATTATGTAAAATATATAATTGTCCTATTATTAAAAGTGATCCAGATATTTAGTCAACACCATTTTTAGTCTGATCCTGAAAAATCTTGTTCAACTTGTTTTGTAAACACGGGGACTGGTCACACTCTGTATCGCATAAACCAAGTGTTCGTTGGACATGTTGTGTTGATCAGGTCGAGCTGACGCGTAAACCGGAAGTTTACAGACCGGAAGCAATTGATTCCTACGGACCGTCCTGACCTAGGTGTAACTCAGTCTTCCTCCGTATTTATTGGTACACGTGCACCAAGTTTTTCGACAAAGAAGAAGAATACGATTCGCGACTTGTGTTGTTGATTTACGCACTTTACGAACAGGGTATTGTTTCTCATTCCCTTTTATTACACAAAACTATTTTTAAAGGTGCGACCTGGGCCCTTGTTAAGAAAGATTTTTAAGTCGTTCATAACTAAGTTGGAAATAAGTTAAGACACCACCACCACCAACAACAACAACAAAAACATCAACAACAACAACAACCATTTATTAGCTCTTAAGCATGCAGTTTCTTTTTCGCCATACGCAAAAACACAAGTGCTATACATCACGGCCTAAACCCGGATAATCCTAACGCAATGCAGCGACCCTAACGCAGTGCCAAAATGGCGGACACAGAGACAGAAAATGCTATTATTTTTCATGTTTTTATCATGTTGTTATATTTGTGTTAAGTATAAATTTTAATATTTTAATAGTTATAGTGTACAGTGGTTTATGTAATTTATATTTTGTTTCACAATCACTCTTAAGATGCTTGAAGTCATTAAAATGTACCCGAAAGTCCGCTTAAGAACATTTTTATGTTTCCGACCTATTAAAATATCTTAAAATGCATAAGTACCTTACTTGATAACTATATTAGTTAAACGAACATCTCTACGACAATGTGTAATCATATCAAAGTTTAAAGTCGATGTTTACAGCTAAAACATTGTCTGTATTGTGAAGTGGTTATGTGCTTGCGGATAATTCCTGACTGATTAAGGAAACTGTGATGGATAAGTGCGAACGTAAAAAGGATAATTACCTAACAAACTGAAAAATAATATATATGTTCGTCTTGTATATATGAAATAATTTCTTTAAGTGTTATTAATGTGCTTGTTCAATAATTTCCTCTAAATTGTCAGAAGATGTGTCACAATATACACATTTAAACTTTGGACGTTCAAATATATTCACAAGAGGGTCACTACGATTGCGTTCTATTCTTTTACATTTTTAAGGGTGTTCCACTTTCATTATTTTGAACTATATATACTACATCGTCTTTAATAATAACGGATTTTTTCTGTCTTTGCAAATTGGTTGGCACTCTATCAGGATAGAATTTCGAGCGATACCCATTATTCCAACTATATATTCGTCCGGCATAAGCTTATACGTTTGTTTGATTTTTATCCGTTCCTAGTATACATTGCGTTCGGTTATTATCAACTAGAAGTTAGGTTTTATCCATTTATTCGCAGTCTGCACATTCGAACGAGTATTGTGTCCATATCCAATGGAATAACAACACAGTGTAAACAGGGTTTTGAAACAGTATATGTTTGTTTCAACACATCGAAATAATATGGCAATTTAAAGCATCTAAGTATTTTTAATGATTTTTTATACATATTTTAATTGGATGTTTGGCCTTGTTCCTCAGCATTCCATCTTACAACCCAATAATTGCTAGATGCAACATAAGGTATATTGAAGTTAATACTTATTTTATCAATGGCGACGGATATTACAACAAAAACATACTGTAAATAAGAAAAATATGCATAAAACAAAGTAGCCCCAACTTTCCATCAGCAATTATGGCACTGCGTTAGGGTCACTGCACTGCGTTAGGATTATCCGCGTACAGGCCGTGTACATGGATGAGAATAATATGAAATTAGGCAATGACGGAAGTTGAAAAAGAATATATGTCCTTTTCAACATAATAAATATCACTGTGCTTTGGAACATGTTCGCGACTTATACAAATGTACTTAATATTAGTGGAATATAGTTGCAACTCTTGTGTCAAAATCGTCAAACTATGCATTTATTTTGGTAAGAAAATCCAATTATAGAATTTCGGAATCTTACGCTTTTCAAATTTTCGAGCCGTTTTAAATACCAGCATGTACCTTTTAACGTAGAGAGCGCACAACCTTATATGGCTGTACAAAAATATTGCTTATTACCCCTCCCACTTCCGACCGAAAAGAAGTGGCCACGATTTGAAATATTGTTGACTTCGTTCATGGACTGAACCTGCGAAGGCTCGTCGGATGTTGAGTATGTGGATTCTAAAAAAAACTTTAAAACCTATTCAGCAGTATAACATTCACAGAAATTATTAGGGCTGAAAACAACGAGAGGCTCCAAATCGTGCGTGACCTCCCAGCTAGGCTTTCCACAATGTTTTAGTGTTATGCGTACTTTCGTACAGTTGTTGCTTGTTATTTGTAACAAACTGATGAAAATTTTTCATAATAATTGCGTTGTTTATAATATTTATTTGTGACGTTTTTAAGTGTAAGATCTTCATTCATTAGGGAACATACTGTACACTTTTTATTCCGTATAGAATCGCTCACTGAGTATTTTATGCGGATACGGACAACATACGGACGAAATGCAGCAAGACGAAGGACAATGTACATGCTGTGTAAACTATATTATAAAATATAGGGGTTTAGTTTTATATTCTTAAAAATAGGTCACTTGTTCAATGCTAACAAATTAAAAGGAATTTGCTGAATTCGAAAAAATGCTGTCAATTATAGGGAATTCGTTGGAATTGGTTAAATGATCATTAATTAGAATATGTTTGATTTCACGTCAGTAAATATCATTAATATTGATAATCTCTTTCGACATTTTGATAGCCAGAATCAAACAGAAAGACAATAATAAATACACGGACACAGATGCATGGAAACGGCCTTATGAATTGAAATTTTGCGGATAGGGACTCACGGAAATGCGGCCTATGATGATTACTTAGTGTGTTTGTGGTCTATCATGGGATCGTGTTGCGTTACGAGTTTGTGTCGCTTGTTTGTGTCTCGTCGTTATTTCGCCTGGTTGTGTAACTTCGTTGTGTCGCTTGTTTGTGTTACATCGTTGTGTCGCCTGGTATTGTTACGTCGTTGTGTCACCTGGTTTTGTTACCTCGCTGTGTCGCCTAGTTCTGTTATGTCGTTGTATCGCCAGGTTGTGTAACATAGTTGTGTCGCCTGGTTGTGTTACCTCGTTGTGTACCCTGGTTGTGTTTCCTCGCTGTGGCGCCTGGTTATGTTACATCGTTGAGTCGCCTGGTTGTGTTACGTCGTTATGTCGCCTGGTTGTGTTACCTCGTTGTGTCGCCTGGTTGTGATAACTCGCTGTGTCGCCTAGTTGTGTTATATCGTTGTTTTGCCTGGTTGTGTTACGTCGCTGAGTCGCCTGGTTGTGTTACATCGTTTTGTCGCCTGGTTGTGTTACGTCGTTGTGTCGCCTGGTTGAGTTACCTCGCTGTATCGCCTGGTTGTGTTACGTCGCTTTATCGCCTGGTTGTGCTACATCGCTGTGTCGCCTGGTTGTGTTACCTCGCTGTTTCGCCTGGTTGTGTTACGTCGTTGTGTCGCCTGGTTGTGTTATGTCGTTGTATCGCCTGGTTATGTTACGTCATTGTGTCGCCCGGTTGTGTTGCCTCGCAATGTCGCCTTGTTGTGTTAGGTCGTTGCGTCGCCTGGTTGTATTATGTCGTTGTGTCGCCTGGTTGTGTTACACCGTTGTGTCGTCTAGTCGTGTTATGTCTTTGTGTCGCCTGGTTGGGTTACATTATTGTGTCGCCTGGTTGTGTTACGTCCTTGTATCGCCTGGTTACGTTACGTCGTTGTGTCGCCCGGTTGTGTCACCTCGCTGTGTCGCCTGGTTGTGTTACGTCGTTGTGTCAAGTGGTTATGTTACGTCGTTGTGTCGCCCGGTTGTGTTACCTCATTGTGTCGCCTGGTTGTGTTCCATCGTTGTGTCGCCTGGTTGTGTTGCGTCGTTGTATCGCCAGGTTATGTAACGTCGTTGTGTCGCCCGGTTGTGTTACCAGGGTGCGTCCCTTGGTTGTGATATTTACATATAAGTGGCACTTAATTGTTTGACACGTTAACGTTGCCTGATTGTGTGGTTTTATACACTGCATATGATTATTTCTTGAATAAGTCACTCATTATATTGGATGGTGTTGTGAATTGTCGCGTGATAATGTTAGATTTAGGTTTATTTAATCGAAGATAAACAGCAAAACGAATCTCTTTTTTCTGTGTTGGTCCATACTACACATACGAATTTTCACCATTTTGAAACGCCGCTAGTGCAAAAACAAGCAACTATCTTTTTACATAAACAAATAATGACAAATACGTTTTATACTAGGATATATATTTAAAATTAATATACACCATACTTGCAATGTAGCGTACATATTAATTTTATATTTTTGTATTATAACTATTACATGTTTCAAATTATGAACATAATTGCGACCAGTTTTATATAATTTTATTTCAAAAATAGAGGTGTCAAATTGCATTGCAAACTGCCTATTATCATTTTTCAGTGTCCGCAATTTAGCTTAAATGTCAATTTAAAAACACAACCAACAAATGATTGAAATGTCTTTGTAGGAATGCATTTTTAATGCTCGAAATGTTTTAGTGCATTTCACACCTGGAATAAAAAAAGTTTCAATTTACGTTATCCGATCGTGACGTCAAAATAATGACACACGAAAAAAAAAACAAAATGCATTGAACGAGATTCTTGAAAAAAAGCAGCGAAACTTGGTAGAAGTTTTCATAACAACACACTAAGGTATCATATTAATACTCGTTAGTAATGTACCTTGTCATACAACGTATTTTCGTTTCTACGTAACATGCTATATATGTTTCTCTTTTGTATGATTGATCGCGCAACAATGTACACAAAGCAAATCGGTTTCTAACAGATATGAAATGTTTTTTTTGTACATATTTTAATATATATTATGTTATACAAGTAAAGTGTCAGTAAGACTAGGGTGATCGATGCGGTGTCCGCCTTGTAATCGGGAGATCGTGACTTCGAACTGGTGTGTCCGCCTTGTAATCGGGAGATCGTGACTTCGAACTGGTGGTTTTGTAAAAGTGGTACAAAACATGATACACCACTTGATAGTATCACGGGTCAAACAACAGCTTGCATACATAGTTTCAGTTAGTTAAGGTATACAGTAACACTGTCCCTCTCCATGTATTTAAAGTTCTTTACCACTGTTGAAGTATATTATTATGAGCCTCTTCATTATAACTGTTTTCATTAGCCACATGTAGAAACAATCTCATTGGTTTGTGGTGAAAATGTTACTGTTATAACAAGAACATTCGTAGTTTTGTCAACATATATGTGTTTTTTAAAATGTTGTTCAGGGCCCGTATTCGCCCGTCTGTTTTGAGACTTAAGACGTCATAATAAAGAATATTATTGACACTGTTCAGTGCAAAGAAAGCTGTTAATTTGAATCTTTCGTGGTATTCAACAACTCAAATTACAGATTTCTTTATTTATAACGATTTGTTAAAGTGTGTATGTACGATCATTCAAATCAATTTTTTCAAATAAACAGATAAAAGTGACAAAATAACTTGTAAGCTGACAAATATCGAATGAGTCAACAAATATGATTGTCGACTTTAGCATAGTTTATTAGTGTTGTGTAACCTAAGAAAAAAACTGTCGCGTCAACGTGTATACAACCAGTATGCGTTTTTCAACAATAGTTCGTATTAACTTCTCTTTCATTTTAAATCGAAGTATCTGGTAATTAACTTTATCGGGTTGTTTAATTTATGCAAATATATATGTTGTAAAATCAAACATACACACTTTAATAACAATAGCGACATTGGTACCCAGCATATTTGCGAACGCAAAAGTATTTTTATTGAGTCTGAGTCTATTCTTTATTCTACAGTCTAAGAATAGGTTTGTGAATAATGGCTTAGATGCCAGTTTTATAATTATTCTAGAAATCTGGTTTTGATAAAAAAAATATTTACAATCAAGCATGAGTGTCGAAAATCGAGTTTTTTGAGATTTCGGAAGAAAAGGGACAATTGTAAACTCAATGTCGGAATCGGAAGACGTGGGTTACTTGCGATGTTACAAATTATTTTTTCGACTATTCACCGAATAGTCTGAGCTATTCTACTCACCCGTTTGCATTCGTCGGCGTAATGCTCTATTCAATTTAAGTTCACGAATGTCTTCAGAGTCATTATATAAGGTCATTGGCCTTTTTGTACTTATGTAAATGCTTGTGTGCATGCCCATTTCTCTGTAACTACTACAGATCTTCAGTTGAAACATCACACATGTCTTCGGGGTCACTGACCAAGGCACATAACTCTGACAAAGAAGTATGAATAGTCGAGTGCGCTGTCCTGAAACAGCTCTTGTTTTTGTAATGCATTCGCGTGCATTTTGTTGCAGACCTTGCACGTGAGAATAAATAGAAATCATATATAATAACTTTCATTTAATTTGAAGCTCGAGAGGCCGGGGGTTTTAAATATCTGATATTAGTTTTTACGCATACTACACGCACATTCGTTATCGCTCGGTATTTTACTTCTCTGTATTCAGAAACATACTAAGAAATCGTACATCATCAAAAACTGAAATATGTCCGTAGATATTAATGAACATTTTCTGAAAATTGCTCGTTTGTTCTTATAAAGATTTCATTTGTTAATTCTACGAAAACTGACATTGAACTCATACTCGTATTATCAGAAATCTTTTCACAATATTAAGATTATTTTCATAACAAAAATGCACTAAACCCATTAACAGCAGTAAATAATAAGTTAATAATTAATCAACAGCACACAGTCATTTAAATATGAAATAAAATCTAATGAAATATGATGAATTTAAGGTTAAGATTTTAATTAGGATGTTTCTGAAATACGGCCGCTAATAATCAAATAAAAGATGCAAGATATTATCAGTTATCTTCATTGTGTTGCAGCGATAATATTTTATATTATTATCATGGAATTAGTAATTGTGAAATAAATTGATAGAAATGTACGTTGTTATGTTTGTTCATTTAAAATCCCATGTTTTTAATTATTTCAATAATTAGTAGCAGTAGTGACCAGTAGTCAGTAGTTTATAGTAAAGTAGTTCAATCAGCGTAATTCGTTCTATTACCAAAAACTAATCCATGTTTCAATTCAACTCAGTTCGATGTCACCATTTTGCACGATTTTCTTTTTAGATGCAAATTTAAATTGACCATTGGCGATTTTCTGAAGTACATTGAATCACGTTTTCGCGTCATTCGTTGTTCTTCGTTACATCTATACAGATGTTAATGTATAATTTTATATTATAAATAATTATATTATTTATTTGTAATTATATTTAGCTTGTGATTTATATGCCGCGTTTGTATTACGGTATTACTTGTAATATCTTCTCTTTGTGTGTAAATTTGTATTTTGATATTTGTATTTATCTTCTTTGTATTTTTCTATTGTTATGTAGTCGGTGCACACAACCAACATGAATCATGTATTTTGTATTCGATATATTTAAGGAGGATATGTTGTTCTTCGTTACATCTATACAGATGTTTATATATAATTTTATATTATAAATAATTATATTATTTACAGCCTTTGCACGAGTTATTGTTTTCTCCACCTTCGTCGCTTGAAAGTTAACCCATACCAACCTCGGCAACAATTGTTTCGTATGTAAAGACATCTTGATGAAATCTGATTGGCCAATTTTGCCCGCTAAAGCACGTGCATGCAGACCGTGACATTATTGTAATCAAGGGCGTAGCTAGACCAAATGTGACTATACTCGCAGTAAGTTCAGTAATTTTTCTAAACTGTACAAACATTTATTAATAATGTAAATCTAAATAATATACAAAACATATTTATTCAAGATGATTGATACAACGTTGTCATTATGATGATGCGGATTTTTTCGTGCTATTTGGTCTTCTTATCTCTCTGTAAGCTAAACGTGCTAAAAGAAGTATGCCTAGTTACGCCACTGGTAATCCGATTTGTTTTTACTTTTTCGGGAGAACAATTTTACTCTGGGCGGTTTCCACGTGAATTTCGATGAGCGCTTTTTTGCGCCTCTGATGCCTTCATTTTTGCATCTAGGGTTTTGATTGGGTTTGGAATGTTGAAACGTCGATTGTGATTCGGCGATGTTTACTGCGCATGAATACATTGAAAAAAAGGCGCGCACGCACCATTTGTTCGTTGTTCCCGTTTAAGATGGATGTCATACAATCTGACACAGCGGACTACTTCAACTCTGAACTCTAAACTTGAGTTTATTATGGATAATCATGTAAAAGTAAGTCTAATACGTGTTATTGTTGCAGTTTGTATAAATGAGACTTCGAACAGTTGTATTCAGTTAAATTTAAGATTGTAAACTAATATTGCATTATTATTGTGTACGTTAGTTTAGTGATTTGTTTCTATTTTATATAGAATTTCAACCTACTGGTCATGGACGTAATTCCGGCATGTACGTAAATATTCGGCCACCCTTCAAAAAGCGTTTTTGCGATAGAGATTAATATTGTTTTAAAACAATTAGCCAACGAACTTTCTATAGCAACGTACTTTTACAGATTTCTCGATTCCAGTAAGTATATCGTTATTTACTTTTGAATTGAAATCTCTGTATCATAATAGGAAACATTGAGTCACGTGGGGAAACTGACGTCATCATACGCACGCACCGAAAATATGGTGTTGCATGATAACAGATTTAAATTTATTATTTCTTTTAACCTATCATCGTAAACTCTAGGCAGCCCCGGTAAGTTTATGTTGTAGCCTTCTTCAGCGAAGGGGTTACACTTATCGATGCGTATCATGAATGACATGTTTGTTATATTTAAGAAATCTATATTCAAACTAATGATATCTATATTTAATTGAATAATGTATTCTCTATTTTATTCACATAAAACGCATACACCCGCACAGGTGAAAATTAACAGCTATACATTAAGATTTTCAAATTGAGTTTTCTCCCTTGAATAGAATTAAAAGAAGTTTAAAGTTATTTATAGCTCACGTCACCTTTGGCTTCAAGTTTAAAAAACTTGTTTATTATATTTTTGACATAAAAATGACGTTTAAACAAAAACACAATAAAAACAAGCAAAAGAAAGAAACGAAACCATTTGCAGTTCACCATTGCCATCATTGGTTTGAATTATACAGAATTTAAGGGGAGGGGGAGGGGTACCGGTGAAAGAAAGTCGTTTAGGTGGGATATTTTAGTCAAAATTTTAATTTTTGCAAACCTTGATAGTTTCTCTTTAGATAAGGATAGTTATTTAAAAAAAAATATTTTGTTATAAACATTGCCGAGGATACTAACAAGTGGCTGATTTTTTTACTTACATTTGAGCTAGGAAAATGGACATTTTATACGTTCTTTATTTCCGTTTATTTAGTTACCTTACATTCGTCCATTTTGATTTAAACTTACACGTTATAGGAGTTGCGAACCCAGGATTATTGATGTGAAGTTTAATTTTGATCAGTTGTGTACAACGTGAGATTACAAAAAAAACAACAACTACCAAAGTGGCCGGAATTACGTTCATGACCAGTAGTGAGATTTTGTCGTGTGTATTTTTGTATAATTTGCACATACAACTAGAGTTTGAATTTACGAAATCTTGAAAAAAAACATTCTACATGTATTTACACAACTTTGCACAGTTCAAGTTCTTTTCAAACATAATACTGTTTTATGTCGCCACGTTTTGGTAGCATAGGCACATTTTGTTTTCAATACATACACATGTCTTGTTCTTGTCCCCACATTTTATATGTCACGTTATCCAAAGACGCCAATAAGCATCTGTCTCCTATAGACGCTTTCTTCCGGTTCCAGTCCATGGGCCGCCAAGTTGACAGGTTTTATCAATCTCGTGCAGACGCATGTTTCGAAACGATTGCGGGAACGAGGCAGGTTGCTATCGGATACCGGCAACAGATAAGTCATAATAGAATCACGTATTCACGTTGTTTGAAAGTTAATTGAGGCAAAGGTTAATAAAATTTGATTCTATCTTTTAACTAGAAAGTTTGAACTCTTCTTAAGCGTCTAATGCATCATTACGTTAAATATACCCTTTCTAAATTGTGTACATAAATGGCAGCTTTGACTCAAAATTCGGATTTGGGGTGTACACGAATTAGACTTTTGATACATAGACATTTAAGTAATTTAGATTAACATTTGATTTAAACTATATACATGTTACAGTAGGAAAATATGAGAATTGTTTCATTGAATTATCAAGCCAAGGCCATGTCAAATCAGGCGACAAGGTGGAAAGGGCGCCCCCACCCTGCCATCTGGCGTGTCAGGGCCGTGACCCGGGAGTTCAAAGGAATTAATACTAGTCTTTTGTGATCATAAAATGGGATAGAATAGATACTGAAGCTCAAAATGCCAAAGTTTTAGTTGTCATTTATGTTTAAAATAACAGTGATGATAATGCTAGTAAATATATGTAAATATATATATAATATTGTTTTATCATAGTTGCATGTATCCACAATCATTTGATACAACGTGTTTTATTGATTTTTCTATGTATTTCTTCTTTGTATTTCTGATGCGGTGACCGAAGTGACCGCTATGCTGCTAAGGTTCTGTCTCTTCAACCTCTACTCCGACGATGCTTAGGATGACAAGAAAGCAGTACGGACCAGCGCTGGATGCTGCCGGCAATGATGGCGGCTATAGCACGAGCTTAGGTTTATTATTATTCTATTGATGAGAATTTTCGGACTTAGCAGGTGATAGTCAGTGCTCGATGCAACAGAGTCCGAGGCAGCCGGCACACAGAGTTCGATGCATATGATGTCCAAAATGGAGTCAGTCGACAATGGATGAGACAATAGCCTGAGCTAAGTGTTATTTTGTGTTCTAAAGCAGTTACAAGATCCTTAACATATGTTACGTCTAGGACTATGTATTTTACTGGATTGTAGCGACACATAAGTCACACAATTTATTTGCGATTTTATAAAAAAACGTGCTCTCTAAACTGCCAAAAATTCCACTTTCAAGTAATTCGGTGTCAATAACTCAGAGAGGCATGGCCATTTCAAGTTTCAAGAAATAACTATTTAAACCAGAGTTCGTTATTGTAAATGCCTCTTTAGCAAAGACGATAGACGATCGGACTACTTTCAGATGATTCACACGCAAAAACGAGCTGGATGCAGATGACAATTTTGCCCCCATGACGACCATGACGCATGCGCAGGAAACAAAAGGAGGACAACATGACAACGAAACCAACTGATTTGACGGGTATGGGCAGTAAACAAAACTTTGATTTTGAATAACCGTATAGAGCTATTGTATTAACTTTGGTTTTAATATACGTTATACGCCTAAATATAATAAAGAAAATGATCAAAGTTCTATATTCAGTCACTTTTAATTGTTTTTTTAATGTGGATATTATTCGCCATACATTTAAAAATATGCGTGGCAGTTACGGTCAATACTCTTAACAATGGAATTATTGTAACCGTGGTTGTTAACACTTTTGGTTGGCAATTATCAGGTTTTATTTATTATAATTTCAGTAGCCATTGTAGCAATCTTTAGCAGCACACAACAACAACTCCCGTTTGCCGAGGTCAACCTCATCCCATTTCCGAGGACAACAACATCCCGTTGCAACAACCACACCCCGTTGCCGACGACAACGACACCCCGTTGCCAACAACAATTACATCCTGTTACCGAGGAATATAACATCCCCGTTTCCAAAAAAAAAACCCGTTGCTAACAAAAACAACACGTGTTTCCAACAAAAACACCAGTTTCCTAGGACAATAACACCCCGTTGCCAACAACAATAACAACACCCCTTTGCCAACACCCTGTTGCCAACATCAACACCCCGTTATCAACAACAATAACACCCCGTTGCCGAAGACAACACCCTGTTACCGAGGACAACAATACCCCGTTACCAACAACAACAGCACCCCGTTGCCAACAACAACATCCCGTTACCAACAACAACACCTCGTTGCCGAGGACCACCACATCCCGTTGCCAAAAGCAACAACTCCCCGGTACCGAGGACAACAACACCCCATTAATAGCAACACCAACCCGTTGTCTAGGACAACCACGCCGCGTTGCCTAGACAAGCACACCCCGTTGCCAATAACAAGCACACCTCGTTGCCGACGACAACTACACCCCGTTGCCGACGACAACTACACCCCGTTGCCGACGACAACTACACCCCGTTGCGGACGACAACTACACCCCATTGTCGACGACAAGAACACCCCGTTGCCGACGACAACTACATTACGTTGCCGACGACAACTACACCCAGTTAACGACGACAACTATACCTCGTTGCCGACGCCAACTACACTTGCCGTTACCAACAACAACAACACCTCGTTGCCGAGGACAACAACATCCCGTTGCCAACAGCAACAACTCCCCGGTACCGAGGACAACAACACCCCGTTAATAGCAACAACAACAACCCGTTGTCTAGGAGAACCACACCGCGTTGCCGACACAAGCACACCCCATTGCCGATAACAAGCACACTCCGTTGCCGACGACAACTACACCCCGTTGCCGAAGACAACCACACCCCGTTGCCGAAGACAACTACACCTCATTGTCGCCGACAACCACATCCTGTTGCCGACAACTACATTCCGTTACCGACGACAACTACACCCAGTAACCGACGACAACTACACCTCGTTGCCGACGCCAACTTCACTTGCCGTTGCCTACGACAACTACACCCCGTTGCGGACGACAACTACACCCTGTTGCCGACGAAACCTACATCGCATTGCCGAAACAACCACACGACGTTGCCGAGTATAAAAACACCACGTGCCGAGGACAACTACACCCCGTTGCCGAGGATAACCACACCCCGTTGCCGAGGATAACCACACCCCGTTGCCGAGGACAACCAAATCCCGTTGCCGAAGAAAACTACACCCCGTTACCGAGGATAACCACACCATGTTTCCGAGGACATCCACATTCTGTTGCCAAGGACAGCCATGTCCCGTTGCCGACGACGAACAAGCTTCGATTTATACGACTTGGGTTCGATGCAGTTGACAGCCGGAACTCGATGCAGAGGACATACAATGACGCATGCGCAATCAATCAGTTATGTACAATAACACAACAAAATACAACAGAACAGAGGAACAAATACCGTAAATTCTTGTGCAGAGGCATTCCTCGCGTAGACGGTGCTCCTGTTTCGTAACGATTGCTGGAACGAGGCCGGTTGCTAGTGGAAACCAGCAACAGATAAGTCATTATGAAATCACGTCTAATTTTGTGTCACTACCTCTCAAATTAAGAAAATGCTAATTATTTAATTAGGAAAACGATTAATGTATTTAACCTATTTGTACGATAAAGCGTGAAATCTTCAGTGTTTAATGTATTAATCCGTTAGTTTCAACGTCTTCTTGATACTTTTTAGAGTATTGTTCCTGTGTAGAACCAGTACTACCTGTCTTTAGAGGAACGTCATCATATCATTTACACCACTGCCACCTCCAGTAATCCTTTACGTATAAACTTTCTAAATTGACTTTTTGGACGCAAATGGCAGCTTTGACTCAAAATTCGGGATTGGCTTGTACAATAATTTTTTAAATAAACAGACTATATTTATTTGTGATTAAAACTGGATTTTTACTATATTTAATAATCGGAAAAGAGGAGGGTTTGTTTATGTGAATTCTCAACCGATGGTCTTGTCAAATCAGGCGACAAGATAGAAAGTGCGCCCCCACCTTGTCGTCGGGCTTGTCAGGGTCATGACCTGGGAGTTCAAATGAATAAATACTAGTATTTTCTGACAATCAAAACACTGGGAATGACAAAACCTTCAGATACTTGTGTCCAACGTTTAAGTTGCTATTAGCCTTAATAATAATAATAATGAAAATAACAGACTTATATTAATGCTCTAAAGCAATGAACACAATGTCGTATAAAACACCACTGTGGCATTCAATAACATATAAAATAAATATTTTATTTTTTTATTTTATTTTATTTCTGCATGGTATCTAACTGATGTGATTGATATGCTGCAGCAGTGCCGTTTCTCCGAGTCGACTCCGACGACACCACACAGGATTTGCTCCATGCAGACGACAACTAGAGATTGGTGCATGCGACAACTGGAGATTGGTGCAGACGACAACTAGAGATTGGTGCAGGCGACAACGAGAGATTGGTGCAGGCGACAACTAGAGATTGTGCAGGCGACAACTAGAGATTGGTGCAGGCGACAACTAGAGATTGCTGCAGGCGACAACTAGAGATTGCTGCATGCGGCAACTAGAGATTGCTGCAGGCGGCAACTAGAGATCGCTGCAGGCGACAACTTGAGATCGGTGCAGACGACAATGGATGGCGACGACAACACGAGCTATGTTTTATTCTTAAACTGTTGATTAGAATTTTCAGGCAATGTTTTAGTCAACAAGAACTTTTAGCAGACGACATCCGAGCAGAATGTAAGGCAGGCGACATCTAAAAACCAAATGCAGTAGACAATTAAGGACAACGAAACAAGAGTTAATTTTATTTGTAGGTGTAAAACCAGTAAATAAAAACTTTATAGAATCCCAAAGTATAAGAGCAAAAACGCGTTTTTCGTCACTTTCCTTTATATCAGATATATCAATTCTCGTTCCAGTCGAAACATGCTTACGTATATGTTCAAATGTTACTTAAAAAAAAAATTCATGTCACTTAATTGCAGACACAGATGCACAAAATGCATTTGCGATTAGAACAAAAGCACATGCGTCTATATTAACTGTTAAAAACTTATATTTTAAGTTATTCGGTGTCACGATATATATTAAATAGCACTGGAGACATTTTCTTTTTAAATAATAACCAGTCAAACAATAGTCCGTATGCAAAATGCCTCTTAGCGAACGACCCATTTGATATACGGCCTTCATTCAGAACATGCAGACGACAAACCGAGCTGGATGAAACTGACGATCTTGCCTCCATCACGACAATATCACGTGGTAATATATTTAAGTAATAAAATCCTTGATGTGCTGTTGAGTTTACTTGAATGATGAGAATTTCAGTAAGTCTTTAAATTTCAATGAAATAAATGAATTACAGTAACAATACACTCGCAATGAAAGAAGTCATTTTAGAAAAGAAGCATATTTTTATTTTGCATAAGTATGCCATTATAAAATATTTTCATTTAATATGTGTTTCAATTGCAAATAATTTCAGCAATATATTAAAAGTATTTAGCAGCAGACAACCACCATGATGCTGACAACGGCCAGACCACGATGCTGCCAATAACAACACCACGATGCAGACAATAACAACACCACGATGCAGACAATAACAACACCACGATGGTGACAACAAACAGACCACGATGCTAACAACAAACAGACCACGATGCTGACAACAAACAGACCACGATGCTGACAACAAACCGACCACGATGCAGACAACAGACCACGATGCAGACAACAGACCACGATGCAGACAACACACCACGATGCAGACAACATACCACGATGCAGGCAATAACAAGACCACGATACAGACAAAAACATACAATGATGCTGACGAAAAACATTCCATGATGTAACTGAAATAGAATTTGATGCTGACAACAAACAGACCACGATATTGACAACAAACAGACCATGATGCAGACATCAAACAGACCACGACGCTGGCAACAAACAGAACACGATGCTGACATCAAACAGACTGTGATGCAGACAACAAACAGACCATGATGCAGACAACAAAACGACCACGATGCAGACAACAAACAGACCACGAAGCAGATAACGAACAGACCACGATGCCGACAACAAACAGACCACGATGAAGGCAACAAACAGACCACGATGCAGACAACAAACAGACCACGATGCAGACAACAAACAGACCAAGATGCAGACAACAAACAGACCACGATGCAGACAACAAACAGACCACGATGCAGACAATAAACGACCACGATGCAGACAACGAACAGACCACGATGCAGACAACAAACAGACCAAGATGCAAACAACAAACAGACAATAAACAGACAACGATGCTGAAAACAAATAGACCACGATGCTCACAACAAACAGACCACGATGCAGAAAACATACAGACCACGATGCAGACAACAAACAGACCACAATTCAGACAACAAATAGACCACGATGCTGGCAACAACAGACCACGATGCAACAAGAACTGAAAACAACAGACCCTACGTGCAAGTATGGTAGTAAAATGTGGAGCTTTGATTTGCCTATGAGTGATAAACATTTGTCTAAAATTTTGTTTCTAAGAGAGAATTCTTGATGAGTTTTCAGTGTTCTTTTAGAATTACATAATATTCATTTCAAGATTATGATAAGGTTTTACTATTATTATTATTATTTACACATACGCGAGCATGATGCAGACGACAATCGGAGCTCGACGCCGACCAGCTCCATCCGCTGCCTTCCCACACTCTGTGCGCATGGACCATGGCGACCAACGGACCTAGCGAGCATGAACGGTAAATTTCTGTCACAATTCTTCACTATATGTATACCTCAAGGATGTAACTTTTCTTCATTGTTGCATGCTAAACTTCGGCGGCATAGAGGGGACATCGAAAATATTGTATTTATCACGTGCGCGCACGTAATGCTACCACGTGCGCACGTGATAGCTATAAAGTACACACGTGATAACTATCACGCACGTGATCACTTATTAAGGAGAAAAAGTGACCTATCTGCCATATTTTCAAAATGGAGGTCGGGAATCAACAATTAACAATTACCTATACCCGATCTGAATTGTGATCATAAAGCAAATAGTTCATGTGTTCTCATTTGTTAGTTATCACGTGCACACGTGATAGTTATAGCCATCACTTTCGCACGTGGTAGCAAGCATTACGTGATCAATAAAATATTTCTCATGTCCGTTCTTTTGCATCAATTTGTTGACTTTGTTGAAAAATTTGAAGTGACTGATAAAAATGTAAACAAAAATGATTATAACGTTACGTACAAAATAATTATAATGGTGATAATGTTGATTGTTTTGTTGCGATAATGATGATAATAGTTGTAATATTGATGACAGTGGTCTCTGACGGTGCAGATGACAAGCAGTGGACGATGGCGGCGATAACCAGCGGATGATGCCGACTACAACCAGCGGACAATCCCGACGACAATCAGCGGACGTTTCTGGCGACAATCAGAGGACGATTCAGGCAACAATCAGCGGACGATGCTGGCGATAACCAGCGGACGATGTCGGCAACAACCAGGGGACGATATAGGCGACAACCATTGGACAATGCCAGCGACAATCAGTGGACGACGCCGGCTTAATCAACGGACGATAAAGACAACAATTGGCAGACGATGCCGGCGATAACCAGCGGACGATGTCGGCAATAACCAGGGGACGATTTCGGCAACAACCATCGGATGATGTCGGTGACAATCAGCGGACGATGCTGGCTACAATCAGCGGACGCTGCCGGCGACAACCAGCGGACGATGTCGGCACTAACCTGGGGACGATATGGACGTCAACCAACAGACGATGCCGGCGACAATCAGCGAACGATGTCGGCAATAACCAGCGGACGATGCCGGCGACAACCACGGGACGATGCCGGCGACAATCAGCGGACGACGCCGGCGACAATCAAGGGACGATGCAGACGCCGTGCATACAAGGTCACTTTGTAATAAAGTGTATTTTAAAGAAATCACCTCAAATATAGCTTTATTTAGAAAACTGTCGTTTTTCAATAATTTGCAGGGTTATAAACAGTTGTACGAATGCGTGCCATGATGGTGATAATGACGATAGTGATTAAGATGATGATTATGGTGATGGTGATGCTGATGATGGTTTTTAATATCATGATGATGATTAATAGTGATGATGATGATTAATGGTGATGATGATGATGATGATGATGGTTATTATTATTATTATTATTATTATTATTATTATTATTAATGATGATGATGATGATGATGATGATGATGATGATTAATGCGATGATGACACTGAAAAAGATGATGATGATTATAATGATGATGAAAGTAAATGTGATGATGATTTCCGTTTTTTTGCAGTAAGCCCGGAATGAAGAGCACAACTGAGTTACTACCAACAAGATGGGAAAACATCGAATGGTCCAAAACTCATGTAAATTGAAGAACAACACATGATCGAAGCGTTCTAGGAAAACGGACAATTAATTATGTAGCACTCTGAAAATGTAAGAAGAACACATGATGGATACGTACACACGATAAATATACCAGTAGTTAACACGTCATTGAAAACGTTGACATTTGATGTAACACAAAATTTGGATTTTGAATACGAAAACGAATTGAAATAACATTACTGTTGAAAATATTTAAAAACTGAGAATTGCTAAAAATCTGTGCATGCTATTTTAGATACTAGGTCTATCATACGTTCGACGTGTTAATTATTGTGATATTCAATAATTGTAATAACTGTTTGTTTTACATTTGTATGCTATTTCAGGCTGTTCATGTTAGCTATAGCTTTACGTTCAGTAAAATAGTTACGTGTTACGTATGGATGTTTACTGAAGGAATTCAGCACTGAACAATTCAACGTGACAAAAACACGTCACCGGTTAATGTGTGTTATTTATGTATACGTTACTGATTACTTACTTCAGATTAAAGACAGCGAATCCGCATCGAACATGCACATTTTCAACAATTGACATTGATGTAGATGATTTACAAAAACAAACCTGCTGAATAATTTAATTCAAATAGTTTGCGGGTTTTGTTGTTGTTGTTGTTGTTGTTGTTTTTATTAAGTAAAATTGTTAAATCTTTCGTTTACGGAATCTTTTGTGCTCAATGCATATTCAGTGGCTTTATTTTCACGTTGACATTTTAGCTGTGTTATACTTTGCGTGTTTTAGTATTTCTATCAATATGAACGTTATGTTTTTGTTATACGTGCAACAGGTGAAATACAAATTAATGAAACAGTACAAATACAAAGCAGCAGTCTACAGCACAACCAAACCAGCAACATATTTTAACGCAACATTCGATATATTGCTAGAACCAAAACATCAATAACAGCAACAGCTACTTCTACTACTACTACTAACAATCTATTACTATTCAAATGTCTACTAACATTACTACTGCTTCCATTCGACCTTTGTTGTTGCTGCTGCTGTGCTACTACTTCTGCCGCTATTGCATATACTGCTGCTGCGGCTACTTCTGCTGCTGTTCATACTACTACAACTGCTGCTGCAACTGCCGATGAAGCTGCTACAGTTACTTCTGCTGCAGATGCAACTACTGTAGCTTAAAAAAAAAAAAAATAATTCAATGAATCAATAAGTCAAAGAAAAAATAAATAATAATAGTAATAATAATAATAATAATAAATACTTACAATAATAATAATTAAAGCAACAATAATACTAGGGTTGGCTAATCAAGGAGACCATATCGAGTAGTTGCTGTGAGGGTGTGGGGAGACTTGGGAGAGAGGTGTGGTTAGTGTTGTGTAGGGTAGTGTAGGGTAGACGGTGCCTCTGGTCTGGCTAGCCTTGTATGCCGATAAACAACTTTTAAACGGTTAAAATCAGTAGGACGTCAATATGTCACATGCAAATGAAAAAAGAAATGTCGATTAAAAAAACAACATAAAACTATAATTCCACAAATAATACATATATTAATCAAATAAAATATACGTATTTGTTATATGCAGCAGCTGCTGCTTTCTGTTGCTGCTTCTACCTATGTATCTACTGCAGCTAGAACTACTATTGAAACTACTAATGCTTCTACTGCTGTAGCTGCTACTTCTACTAATATTGCTGCTGCTGCTACAGTGCAAACTGCTATCATTACTACATGGCTGCTGATGCTACATCTACTGATGCTGCTATTGCATCGCTGGAGTTGCTGCTGCTACTACTATTGCTGCTCATACTGCTGCAGCTACTTCTGCTACTGCTTCTGATACATCTGCAGCAGCTTTTATTGCTACAGTAACTGCTGCTGCTACTATTGTTGCTGCTACTGCTGCTGCTCCTAATGATGATGCTGATGTTGCTTCTGCTACTGCTCCAATTCTAATACTTACAACGCTCCTACCTCTACTTCTACTATTAACATTAACACCAACTACTAGCACTACTGCTGTTGTTGATGTTGGTTCTAAATCTGCTTTTTAGTGTTCTTTTCTAAGCAGATTTTCGGACATTAATCGACATTAATCGATTTCATTATTACTTGTATCGCTGCATTAGACTATTTTTATAGATTTGATCGTTCCTTTTATATGCTAACCCAAACTGTTTTTATCTCCGCCAATGTGGTTATTTTGTTACTTGTTTATCTGTCTATATATTAATTATCAGCTTCTAAATATCAAAATAGCAACTGTACGCAGAAAGTTTTGATGGATTTGCATCAATTTTCTAGGAAGGTTAAAGTGGGTCAATGAATTAAAGGTTAGATTTTGGTGGTGATTCGGATCCAGGATATTTGAATTAATGGAAAATTGGGTAAGGGAGCTTACCTAAAAAAAGGGAAAATACCATTCTTATATAGGGTTACCTATCTTAGCGGAGGTCTGTGCTCTCCGAATATTAGTTTAGTTTGTCTACTATATAGAAGAAACTAGTGAACATTGTACATGTTTTTAAGTTTGTTAAAAAATATATATAACATGTTTGTACGTTTGTATGTTCAGTTTAATTTTTTTTGTAATTAATATTGCATGATACGTAAAAGTGGCGTGTCGACGGTAAATCGACAATTACATTTGCAAAAAATAAGTTTATTTACAGAGAATTAATATCAAAGCATTGTTAAATACGATGTCCTTGTGTCTAAAAACAGTTGACACACGTTATATACTTTTAATATATATGCCCCTTTATTATGCAGACTTACCAAAAGTGGTGTATGCTTGTAAGTTTATTAGTACAATTTATTTGTTTGGCTTCCGTTATTTTTTTCCAGTGATATATTTATACGAACTTAGGTTTGATTTCTGATTTTATATAGTAAGCTAATAAAATATAAATAGATTCTATGTGATAATTAAAAAATAATAAATAAACTAAGAAGCGTTGTGTTTTATTATAATATATTTATAATATCCACCATAATACAATTAAAACAAATCACAAAACATTAATTTAGTCGATAATGACTGCGTATGTCACAAGTCTTGTGAATCTCTTAACCGAATGGTATTTAGGCCAAATTGTCTTGGGACCAAACTGTCTTAGGATCACATGATACTTTAACTTCCGGTAAAATGGCGGAAATGTCAATGCAAATGTATACAGTTGCAGTTTATGAAAGGATTTAGCAATTAATTAGAACGTGGCAAAGGTAACATTTGATTGTTTTCATTTTCATATCCAATAATGAAACAAATGACACCAATAAACAGAACTAACATGAATATTGAATAATGGAAACTCAAAACAAAGTAATCGTCAAATGTACTATACAATTATGTAATACAATACATAGGGAAAGATCTAGGATTACAAGAGGTACAGGGTGCTGCTAAAAAGGAGCAGGGTAGAAAACCGGACCAGGCTGTTGACATTTTCTTATAATTTGCTAAATCCAGGAAATTTATTAGTCTAAGACTTGTAATTAAGGTTTTAAAGCAGTCTATTCATTTGTCAATACAAATTTGCAAAAAGATATAAAATATCAAGTTATTCAACATTTTTGTGGTGACTAGTCAGAAGGGGTAGCAGGGGGGAAACAAAAAGGAGCAGGGTGCAGCACCCTGCTATTTAGCTCTAGATGTTGCCCTACAATACGGATTACAATAAATGAACACGCAGTGACTGGACCTAATTACAAGTGTAACACAGGCACTAGTCCTGGGATGTAGAGAAGCATACTTCTTGTGAACCGGCACTGAATTGTTTATGGTAGCAGAACTTGTTAGGCACACAGCAAATCTTAATTTTAGCTACTTTTTATGTGGGCAATAATTGTCAGCATAAAAGAGGTGCGGGACTTACCGGTAAAGAAAAATATTTAGCATCTTCAACATGTTGAAATAACATGGTTAGCATTGAAATTTGTTTACTTACTTGTAAAAAGAATTTATTCAATGTTTGGTAGCCTCTACACCTGTTCATGGATGTTATGCATTCGAGTCCGAACATGGGCATAATATGCGACTGACGGAATGTGATAATTGCATTTAAATTTAAATGGCTTCTTTACTTGCATGTACTATAAATTTGAAACTTCACACATGTCTTCAGGGTTATTACGTGAGGCCACTGATCAAAGCTCATAACTCTTTACTCGCAACTTAGCAGATGTTTGCCCCTTTTTTCACATAGAAATTCAGGTTAAAGTGTCCGTGTTAAAGTTTTTGTGTAACAACTTCATATATCTTTATCTACTACAGATATTCAATTAAAACTTCAAACATGTCTTCGGGGTCATTATGTGAGGTCACTGACCAAGGCCCGTAACTCTGACAAAGCGGTATGAATAGTCAAGCGCACTATCCTGAGACAGCTTTTGTTTTGCTTTGGAATATTTTTGTCTGAGCGATTCTATAAATTAAGTGTTGCTACTCGAAAAACATAATTAACAAAATAATTAAATTATCATGTTTCAATAATCGCCTATATGCCCATTGGCAATATGTTACTGTATGAGTGCTCTCTTCTGTCTTGCAGCCCTCAGATCACTGAATTTTGGCGTCATTTGTTAATAATGCAGGAATTTTTAAATAATATATTAATATTTTCAACAATCTGTTTCTTTTAATTAGCCATTCTTGATGTATCAGTTGCTATAGCTATAGCATTGTAAAGAAAATAAAAATGACAGTAAATCTAATTTAAAGTTTCACTTTACCAATAAAACAATTGATTCTGTAAGTGGCGTCCCCTTCAGTTTGTGCAGACAATAACTTCAGAAATATTGTGCCATCATTATGGAACTTTAAGGAAGTCTTAGTAGCTTTAAAAGGAAGGTTGAGTTCGATTTTCGGCATAATTTTTTCTTAACATTTTTTTAAAAGTTATGCCCCTTTTTAAAAAACAGTTCAAATAAGGCTTGTGCAGACAATAACTTGAGAAGTTTTTGCGCAGTTGTTAATTAATTGTTATTAGTTAGTAGCCATAAAAGGAATGAATGTTAAGTTTGATTTTTGGCATAATTGCTCTTTTCGTACTTGAGTTATGCCCCCTTTAAAGAAAGTCAATAAAGGCTTGTGCAGACAATAACTTGAGAAGTTTTTGTGCAATCATTATGAAACTTTAGCAAAGTGTTAGTAGGCATAAAAGGAAGATTAAGTTCAGTTACGGCATAATTGCTTATTGTACTTGAGTTATGCCCCGTCAGGCGACACATCCGACCCGCTGAGTTCTAGTTATTGAAAGTGTTGACTTCAGGGGGAATTTCTGAACTGTTTTTTGGGGTGGGTGGGGAAATGACACTGTTTATGCTGGGGAAGCAGCCTTATTTTGGTGGGAAAATGACACTGTTTATGCTGGGGAAGCAGCCTTATTTTGGCGGGAAAATGACACGGTTTATGCTGGGGAAGCAGCCTTATTTTGGCAGGAAAATGACACTGTTTATGCTGGGGAAGCAGCCTTATTTTGGTGGGGAAATGACACTGTTTATGCTGGGGAAGCAGCCTTATTTTGGTGGAGAAATGACACTGTTTATGCTGGGGAAGCAGCCTTATTTTGTTGGGAAAATGACATATCAAGAGCTGTACTGCATTAATATTTGATGAACATTGATGTCTTAATACATTTCTACACATACTGTCAAAGGCGAATGGGATGTAAGGTGAACGGAACACAGCGATCGGACCTCATCAACATTTACCATGTGAACACTCTATAGAGCACATTTATTGCCCAATCTTCATGCAATTTGCCTAGACCATTTGTTTAAAAAATATCTTCCATGAGTCTGATACATACTGGGTCATGAGGTGTCAGAATGTCAGAAACTTGGTCTCTACGGCAAAAATTTTTGTTTTGCGCTATCAACATGAAATTTGCTCAGAACATGTGTTCTTATGATATTCAAAACTGGATCTAGTGGGGTCAAAACTAGATCACAAGGGTAAATTAAAGAAAAAGCTTTTGAACTCTCTGGAGGCCACAATAGTGGCCTAATATCCATGGAACTTGCTAAGCCCCTCAGGTGATGTAGTATTCTACTGGTCAGTGGAACTTTTAATGGAAACGCAGTTGTGATATGTTAATTTATGAAATTGGCAAATAATGGGAATTGATAAACAATAACCCTTAAACCCTTAAACACTTACACAAAGTACATCATTCCTTTAGTCCTAGATAATTAGATATTTAGTTGATTCTGATCTCATTTTTGTATGGGGCGACAGAATCTAAACCATGTCTTACTATAAATAATTATGCCCCCCATTGAAGATGGCAGGGTATTATTATTTGCTAATGTCGGTCGGTCTGTCTGTTGGTCGGTCAGTCTGTCAGTAGACCACTTTCGATTTCCGCTCTCTAACTTCAACAGTTTTCATCTGATCTTCACTAAACTTCATGAAAATGTTTGTGGGCATAATATCTAGGTCAAGTTCAATAATTAACCAAATGGCCCTAGGAACTGTGGAGTTATTGCCCTTGAATTATTTGAAATTGGCTTTTTTTATTGAATTCAGCTCTTTCAAGTCCAACAGTTTTCATCCGATCTTCACCAAACTTTAGGAAAATGTTTGTTTGATTAATATTTCGGTCAAGTTTGATAACCAGTCAAATCAGCCCAGGAATTGTGGAGTTATTGCCCATAAATTATCTGAAATTGGCCTTTTTAGGGGTTTCCACTCTCTTAGTCCAACAATGTTCATACAATATTCACCAAACTTCATGAACATGTTTGTGGGCTAAGTTGAATAATCAACCGAATTGCCCCTGGAATTGTGGAGTAATTGCCTGTAAATTATCTAAAATTGGCCTTTTTTAGCCGTTTCATTCATACATTTATAGCTGTTAAGTTCAATTATCAACCAAATCGTCCCAGTGTCTATTTAGCTAGTTTACGCTAGAGGGGACATAACTGTTTTACAAACAGCTCTTGTTTCAAGTTGATTTACCTGTTTTTGTGTTTGCAAAATGCATAAACATGCTTAATCAATGATGTACATGTTAGTTATATTTCTAGTTTTTGGTTTGCAATTGGTAAAATAATCAGCACTTGCTCGAAGCCGGGAAAAGTAAAAACTTATTCCGGCAAGTTAAAATTTTGACCTGTCTGCCTGAAGGGCAAGTATATGAAGGATGTAAAATTATGAAATTGACCTGATTAGTTACTGTCTAGATTTACACATTTCAGAAAAGTTCATTGGATTCGTGCAAGTTGAAATTATATGTCCTTATCGGCAAGTCCCTCCAAACAACTATAGCAAAGACTGATAATACATGAATTTAAGATAGAATGTGAACATTGAATTGTAAAAGATGAATTTGCAGCTTATAAAGATTCCAACATGAATTCATGTCAGAACAATGCTTTTGAAAACTGAAGACACCACACTACCAAATTCATATTTATAGGGGTACCATTCCTTGTGTTAAATTGTATTAGTTTATTTAACAGCATTTTGTACAATACGCTGATGTATTTGGACGAGTACACAGCATGCAAACAATATTATAAGAATCAATAGGCAATATTACTAGTATGTGTTAAGTGCATTTAGTATTTAATGTATACTCTGTTCATATTCATCTTTTTAAAGAAATCTTGGACTGCCAGCTTGAAGATCTTTAATATCATGTATCTACAAATCTACAAAAATCTACAAGAGGAAAATATAAAGCAGAAACAACTAGAATACACTTGGAAAGCGCCATCCTCAGCCAAGATGTCCCACGCCTCCCATGTGGTATGCAAACAATAAGTTATAGATCATAATGTGGCAGTTTGTCCAATAATAAGGAATCCTTAAATAAATTCATGGATCCAGATGGTGATCAGGATTTCAAACAAAATCAAATCATTTGTTTGTTGATACATTTCAGAAAAATCTGCCAAGAAGGTTCCACTCCCCCATGTGTTTTGCAACTGATGAGTCATACTAATAACTTGTACAATTTGGCAATTTGTCCATTCTCCCAACAATGAAGAATCCAGACAGTGATCCAGATCCCACCAAAATGATATGTTCATTGACTCATTTCAATTTTCCCAGAAAAGTCTGCCAAGAAGTTTCAATCCCCCATGTGTTATGCATCTAATGAGTCATACTAATAAAAATGGCAGTTTGCCGTTTCTCTCAATAATGAAGAATCCAGATGGTGATCTAATCTCCATCAAATTATGTATTCATTGACACATTTCAATGTTCTCAGAAAAGTGCATAGAAATCTGTACATAACTTTTTTATGTGAACAGGCAACTTACTGCCAGACACACCAACGCAAGCAAAAACATAACCTTCTTGGCAGGGATAAAGACATCTGTGCATTATTTATGAAAAAAGGAAACCAACAAAAATCTAATTTTATTATAAGATGAATGGAATTGGAACAAATCAGAGCCAATTTATGTTTTATAAAAAATTCCATGAAATCTTACTGATAAACAGTGAAAATGAGATCGTCATTTAATGTCATAATTCCTTTTAATAGGGGTTGATGCTTGTCATTTAACATGCTTTTGACTGGATTCCACCATTTGTTGTAGATTCACAGCCAGTGTTGGGCATCTTCCAACCTACCGCCAGTTATACTTCTCCATTGGGAACAACCCCCGATGTCCGGATCGTTTCACAGGGAGCGACAGTGGTTTTCACAGGTTTGTTCCCTATTGTTCATCAATTTACAAACAATTGGTCTGGTGTCTGCCTTGCAAATAGGTGGTCCTCAGTTTGATCCCAACCCAGGGAGTGTTTGAAAGATCTTGCTCATAAGACACCAAGTACATGTACTGGTTCTACCCAGGAAATGGACTTGAAAGAGTCTCAATAAGCCTTGACATTATCAACGCAAATAAATGTGTTTAAACTACTTTAATCTTGTGAAGTTTTTGCAGCACCACTTTGCATGCCAATTAACAAGTTGCATAATGGCTTCAGTATAGAATCTCGTGTCCTAAACTAATGCCTTGAGCAATTAACATGGGTTATAATTGCAGATAACAATACCAACTTATTATCTAAGATTTTTATGTGTTGCAATTTTACTGTTTTGGGACAGATTTCTAACAGTTCTATTTTTGTGACTCTAAAAATTCAGACTTTGAAAAAAAGAAAATATTTTTTAGTGTCTGAAAACATACCAGTATATATTAAATATAGAAACTGAATCAGCTGTATGGGATACAGTCTTCACAATGTGAAAACTACTGCCATCATGAATGATCATCAACCAGGAACCGCCGCCGAGTGTTTTGGCCCTTTAATCTAAGGACAATCAACATGTCAGCAATTGGCTTTCAGCTCTTCGCATGTCTTTCAAGCCATATCTGGATGCTGTCCCTTTTGCGAGAGATATCTTTTGTACAGCCTTCTTTTTGTCTCTTCAAGTGATTCCTTTGGCACTGAGTGTTTTCCACAGAGATTGTGCAATAACTCCTCAGGTCTATATCTCCACAAGAAAGTTTTCAAACCTTCTGAGCTGCTCTCTTTCTGCAACTCAGAATATTTTGATTTCATAGTTTCTAGGAAAATCTCAATAAAAATAAAGATCAAGTTGAAATTAAAACCATGCAATTCAAAACCTGTTTTAAACGGACTTGTTCACATATTTTAATATTTTTGAAAAATGTCATTTGATGTGTAAAGGCCATATCAATTTGAGTCTTTGTTTAGCATCCTCAGGCTGGTAGGTTTTTGAAATCCTGAACGAAAAAAAAATAATTTGACAATGTGAAAAGTATAGTTTGAAAGCATTAAAAAAAAGAAAGACTTATATGTGTTTTTACCAGTATTTGTAAAAACAGTGTGCAGCTAGTCAATTTACACAGTCAAAATACTGTGTTAAAGTAGGTTCCCAATATGAAGATGATAAACATGTATAACAGTTTTTTAGGTAAACATTTGCTTAAGCTTTGTTTGCCATGAATAAGTTGTGAAAGAAAATGTTTTTGTTTTTTTATCGACTCGTTTTTTTTTTCCTGCCTGGCTTTAAAAAAATCTTGGGGACGCTAAACATAGAAATCAAATTTGTATGGCCTAACTGGATAACCTAAAGCAGTTGGACATTCTGACCTTCATTCATAGTAGAAATTTTAACGCTATGTAAGAGATCCAAAATACTGATGAAAAGTGTTACAAATGCTTAATAATTTTTTATCCATTTCAGTTAATGATTTTTCATAAGCGACACTGTATTTCCAATGTATTTATATGCCAGTAGGGTTATTTCTCTCCGTTACATACACTATTCTTTTATTTCGGGAATCTGTGTTTGAAGATTGTCAAGTCATCAATCTGTGAACAGGTCCCTTTAAGACATACAATTTAATCCCTGAGTTGTAAATATACAATCTTTGTTCATTAAAAAATGTGGTCATTAAAAAAATACTCACTTTGATTCCAATGGATATTTTGTTATATTTACAGGCACAGAACATGCTGATGCTCCTAAAATCTTTGAAATTATCTACATCTGACCGTTCCAACAAACTGTCCATGACCTACTAGGTGGGTGTTGTTGCTGGTGTTGATGTTTTAGCTGACAATTGATATATTCCTTAAAGAATAGTGATTCTAATACTTTATCTGGTGGTACATGTGGTACATGAACTTAAAATAAAAGAATTCGAATGGTCATACTGCCACTCGTTCACAAATCTTTCCATCACTACAACTGTAAATATTTTAGCATGGAAAAGTTAACCATTGAACACCGAACTTATGCATGAATACATGAGAAATCCATAACGATTAAGACCCGTACATAATTCTACATACTGGATTCATGTTAAATTAATGTAAGAGCATTTCACTGAACATACATCTATGGTATCAATAAGAATATGAAACATATGAACAGACAACACAGTATATAGGAAATAATTCAAGCTAGAGTTCATGAGTGTCAAGTCAGGTCATCCCAGGTATACATATTTATTCATACCACAGCTACGAAAACTATGTAGGTCTGACAATCGAGAGTAGAATAGTTGCTCTGCGTATGCGTAGTCTTTGATCGGTGCTTTGTAAACTTGTATGCATAATCAATATATCAGGTATTATCATATGGTTTATTGTCTGGGAGCTTCGCTTGATTGACATGGCATGTTATGTTTTATAAGTTTGTTGATTAAAACATTTAAAACATACAACCCTAGATTGTTTTGATGTGCGTTTAATTGACGGCTGGTTCTGCTTACAATACTTATTGTTTAGCCACGCATTTTGCTGTTATGGTCAAATATTAGAGGCTTTTTTGTATGATGATTTTGGTGGAAAAATATACATTGCACTGACTAAACTCCACTTGTGGTAATTTATGCATATAACAATGCTTAGTCGATGGTCTGGAACCGATCCCTATATGTTTCAAGTGATATTGGTCAGTGACCCTATAATTAACTGGAGAAAGTTTGTATTTATATAAAGACCGTTGGTTGCTTATGGCAGTATTTACTGACATTACAATCACTCAAAATGATCTTTGAAACGTTACATACAATGTATGTGTCCCCATGCTGTGAGTAGCTGATCGATGGTCTAGTGGCAACACTTTGGCTTCACAATGAAGGATTCTCAAGTTTGAGACCCCGCTACACCATAACCTACTAACAGAGTCTTTCACATGAGACTTTAAACTTAGGTGCAGTGTACTAGGTGCTTCTCACTGTATCTCACATTGTCTGCCATCATCTCCTGTATCTCACATTATCCCCCATCGTCTCCTGTATCTCATATTATCCCCCACAATACAACCAACAAGTCTTCTGTAATATGATCGGTGTTGCGTCTCTCTTATGTTCTGATATGTCCATGCTTCTGGTTGCCTTATTTCGGATGTAACAATAATCTGATATATTAGAACTTTACACAATAACCTGCAGTAATAGTAATTTAATGATGCTATTTTTCTTGTTGCAGTCAGCAGCCATTCCACACTCAAGGACAGCAACGACCCGGATCCTGACAGCAAAGCATTCCTGAGCGATGCGGAAACCGTGCACACAATTTTGGGTGGAAAATACGTGGTAGCAGACGACTGAGTAACAGCCAAGGAGGTAAACTTTTTCAAAACTTTCAACGGCCAATAAAGTAAACAGGTGTTCAAATTTTTAGTTCTTTTTTAAATTTAAAATCATAGTTTGGGTTGTTTGTGATTCATGGAAATTTGATCTAATTTTTTTTATTTAATTGCGAAAACTTCTGAAAGCTGACCGGTATTACCTTTTTTGGTATTCCATGTCAAAAAATCTATTGTTTAAAAAGTTAGAATCGTAAATAAATATGATTTGTCTGTAAATTGGAATTTTTTTTTAAATCTATATTGTACATGCAGATTTATATACAAAGTAATGCATTTTTATTGGCAATTTATAGCATACATTTATATTTTCATCTGAACAACATTTTTATACATTGAAATAAGCAATGAAAGTAATGCAGGTTTATACCGGCATTTGAACTCCCGTCCCACAGCTCCGTAGTCCACTGCTCTATCCACTGCACCACTCTGGCTTGTGGTTTCATTGGTATTGAAAAGGGATTATATGGATAGAATGAGTGCTAAATATAGCAATCACATGACTTGGACTTGGTCACATGACCATAGTCTAGGTCATGTGATTTTTTTTTACTGTTATGTTTTATTGAAAGGATAAATAAATGTTTTGAACAGATACCAGCAGAAGCCTCAATAGCTCGGTTGGTAGAGCAGTGGTCTTGAGAGGCTTGGTGTGTGGGTTCAAATATCGCTCCGACTAAGGGGAGTTTTAACAAACTCCTAGGGGGGTGGGGGGGGGCAGAACCAGCCAGGGTTAGGTAAATATACTTTTTAGTACAAAATAAAAAGAAATAAAAACATGTCATCATTGTCCCTATCCCCCGTTGTAATTTTTTGTGCAAATAAAAACAAACACCAGGAGTCTTCTCTTTCTTTTTTTTATTGATCTTGAGCATTTTTGTATTATGCAAGATATAACAAATATTTTATACAATGTTTAGGCCAAGGAAAATATATAAGTGGTTCAGGTTTCTCGACCTACCTTACATCACCTCATCCTTCAGAATTTATGAAGGGGAAAAAAAAAATCTGCTATAAAATGTGTGGGTTTGAGTTTCAATATGGTGCTTTTCCAAAAATATTCATAGTAATTATGGTGTTTTTAAATAAATTTTTATTGGCAATTTATAGCATACATTTATATTTTCATCTGAACAACATTTTTATACATTGAAATAAGCAATGAAAGTAATGCAGGTTTATACCGGCATTTGAACTCCCGTCCCACAGCTCCGTAGTCCACTGCTCTATCCACTGCACCACTCTGGCTTGTGGTTTCATTGGTATTGAAAAGGGATTATATGGATAGAATGAGTGCTAAATATAGCAATCACATGACTTGGACTTGGTCACATGACCATAGTCTAGGTCATGTGATTTTTTTTTACTGTTATGTTTTATTGAAAGGATAAATAAATGTTTTGAACAGCTACCAGCAGAAGCCTCAATAGCTCGGTTGGTAGAGCAGTGGTCTTGAGAGGCTTGGTGTGTGGGTTCAAATATCGCTCCGACTAAGGGGAGTTTTAACAAACTCCTAGGGGGGTGGGGGGGGGCAGAACCAGCCAGGGTTAGGTAAATATACTTTTTAGTACAAAATAAAAAGAAATAAAAACATGTCATCATTGTCCCTATCCCCCGTTGTGCAAATAAAAACAAACACCAGGAGTCTTCTCTTTCTTTTTTTTATTGATCTTGAGCATTTTTGTATTATGCAAGATATAACAAATATTTTATACAATGTTTAGGCCAAGGAAAATATATAAGTGGTTCAGGTTTCTCGACCTACCTTACATCACCTCATCCTTCAGAATTTATGAAGGGGAAAAAAAAAATCTGCTATAAAATGTGTGGGTTTGAGTTTCAATATGGTGCTTTTCCAAAAATATTCATAGTAATTATGGTGTTTTTAAATAAATTTAATGCCAGCAGTGACACCTAAACCACAGATTGTTCTCTTTGGCCTAAATTAACTGCATGTTAACCAATATTTTTCCAGAAATCGTTCAAAAGAAAGCACCATCGCTCAGCGAAGTAAAATAGTTATCATCACCTGAGTTAGAGCAGCTAGTAATCAGCAAAGCAAGCCGGGACAGGATTTCAGTGGGAGACGTGGAATGCTAGTTAACTTCCTTGTTTCTTCAAACTCAATTATATATTATATATTAAAATGCAATTTTGTAACTGAGAATGTTCTTTTTGCTTATAAACCCATTTGTTTGAATCTCAATGTCTTTTTTTTATCTTTTCTTCCTTTTATTTAAGAGAAAAAGCAAATTATACGAATTTAAAACCCTAGCCGAAGTTTTGGAAGGTAAAGTATGTATTGCACATGATTTTAGGCCAAACTATAATGTGTCATTTCCAATACACCGAAGTGTGGCAGTCTTCACAATAAGTTATAGAGCTGAACTTTTTTTGTTATCTTGAACTTGCTTATTCAAAGTTCCATTTATATCAATGAGGACAAGAATTCCTAATGTTCTTTTTATTGTATATAACTAAGTTGTTGTAATGAAATTTTGACAAAATACTTTAAAAGTTGATATATTTGGACATGTCAAACTTCTGATACGTCAAAGTTAATTTGAATTCCTAGAAGATAACAATGTTCAGTTGTGTAATCATATGATTGTTAAAAAAAGATAAAGATTTTGAAACACTATCAATCGGAAATTAATATCAGCAGTTGAGTTCAAAGTACCCTTCCCGAGCAGTAACCTGTTTTGGATTTGGGCAAACAAGTATGTCTTTGTGGTGTGTTAGATATAAATCCAGATGGGCAAAATTAAACAATTTTATTAAAGCCACTAAATCTGTTTTGAATGACAATATTGTCAACAAGCTAAGATTATTCAGAGTAGGAATATGTATTTACAAAAACATAATTTTTGAGGGCTTTAAATAATACTTATGAACAATTGTATACATCGTTGAAGACATCTCAATCTCAGCCACATTATTCCATTTCACGAAAACTGTGGACATGATTTACAATTTCTCGAATTAAAATATAACATAAAATTTGATTAATTGTCTGTTGTAAATACCAACTCAGAAAAGTGTTTTGTTGAACTATTTAATGTGAACAAATACTACTTGTATTAGAATTTTATGGTATTTATTTTATTCCCCAATGCAGATTCGGTGGCTTTAAGAAAATGTAATATTCAATATTGAACAACTTTTGCTATAGATCTATTGGTTAATGAGTTATGACTACTGACAGAGGGACAGACACAGCTAAAATAATATCTTTCCATATTCAGGCGAGGGTTTAAAAATGGAACAAATAGTCCCGCTGCTGCATACAAATCACTTCTTACTGGCGTCAACAGAAATTACAAATCTGTGCCAGTTGTGTTCTCTGTTGTGCATCATGTTTGTTTTTTTCAAAAATGCAGCCATTCTGTGTTGTTAGTTGTTATACATTCAAGGGACTTATTCACCAAATTTCTCATTTTTTTAAGTATGCCATTAAATGTCTTTACTTGAGAGATTTAAGCATCGGAACAAAAAAGGTCAAGTATAATAAAAAGAAAAGTAATACCAAAAAAATAAAAAATAAAAAAAGGTCCCACCAGGGTTCAAACCTGGGAAGTCCTGATTTAAAGGCTAATTACTTAACCACTCGGCCATTCCGACTATGATATTTTACCCTGCATTATTTACCTCATGTAAGTGGTCCATGGGATGTCAACAGTTTGTACGAAAAAAACAGAAACACTCCAAATTATTCCATCATTTAGCGTTACAAACACTTTATAATTTTATCAATTTCAAACGCTTTATCATTTTATCTATTTCAACTGATGATTACTCATAGACTTAACGGTTTTTACAGTATATTTCTATGTCCGTAGTATTATCTTGCTCCCTTGTATACACTGTTCTTTTATTTTTGGAATCGGTGACAAAAAGTTGAAAAATTGTCAATCTGTGAACAGGTCCCATTAAGTATTAATTGTGCATACGAGGTTAGACGACGGATGACGCAGGAAAGGTCCCTTATTCCACAAGCTCGCAAAGAATGTCATGTTCATGGAGCCTAAATATATACTGAACAAAAGCAGTTCACTGACTATCATACATAAGCTCAGTAAATGATAATATCAGAAATGCTAGCATTTTATACAATAGACAAAATCTAACTATACTCGACCAAAAAAGAAACATGACACTACAATATTTATTTTTTGTTTGTGGATTAAATTTTAAACCAGTATGTCAAAAAACAATAATTCATGCATAACAAAAATGTAGATGGCCATCTGTGTTAATGAAACATTCTGTTTTTATTCTATTGTTTATGTTGTATCTTGATCCGATTTGAGGAAAGTAAATTAACTATACACACGTCAAGTTACTTTTTTTGCCGAGTATTAATGAAGGAAACAACATATTATGACATCATCAGTGGTGAGTTGCTCAAACCTAACTGACAATTCAGCTAACAGTCATTGGAATTTTGATGAAATAAAATGTTGAGTAACGAGTTCAATCTGATTAAACTGTAATTATAAACTCGGCTCTAAATGTTTGATTAGCAAGTTGTTTGTAAGGCGTAAAAAAAATTATGTTTGTTTCCGGTTACATGCCCAAAAAAAGTAGGGTAGGTAGGTTGGGATTTTTTTTGTTTTTTTGATGGTAAACTTAAGGATTCTAAAACTGAATAGAATATATATTCAAAACATGTCAGTAATATCATAAAACATTGCTTATAGGTGGATGCTATCAAAACAAAACACTTATTTATCCAAAAAACTTGTAATTATTGAAAAAAAGGTAAATAAAACAAACAAATATTTGACAAACTTAATAAAATGTTCTAGGGTTGGGGCATTTTTTAAGGGTAGGTCGGCTAACCTGAAACAAACTTAATTTTTTTTACGCCTAATACTAGTTATATTTGCATCAAAGTTTATTAGCAGTAATTACAATTTTCAACAACTGGGCCAAGAAGTTACTTATCAATTAACAGTTAAAATTTTCTCTTTTTGACTTCATGAGAACTTGCAGTATCCGGACAAAATGGTATGGATTTATTTGTTATTATTTGACCTTGGACCTAGGGACCTGGTTCTTATCATGCTTATAACTTCTGCCAAGTTATCTAAAAATCCATGCGTGCTGGACAAAGTTGTGCTCCGGACAAAGTGTTAAGGATTGATTTCCTATATTTGACCTTTGACCTTGAATTGTAACCTTGACCTCTGGATTAGGGACCTGTTTTTTTGCGCTCGACACTCTGTCTAATCATGCTTATCACCTCTTTCAAGTTATTTGAAAATCCATCCATGCTGGACAAAGTTATGCTTGGACAAGGTAGTAAGGATTAATTTCTTATATTTGACCTATGACCTTGACTTTGGACCTAGTTCTTGTGCACGACACTCCTTCTCATCATGCTCATCACTTCTGCCAAGGTATTTAAAAATCCATCCATGATGGACAAAGTTATGCTCCGGACAAAGATCTCCTGCTGACCGCCAGCCTGCTTGGGCATTTCCATAAAATGACCTTTTTTCTAACAGTTGTATAAAAACTAGATTTCTTGCATAAGAAGAACATGAAAAAAGCTTTTTAGTGAAATATTAAGTACCCGGTATATATCTTTTAAAACTGTTATTCTGTTTACAAATCATTACAATTCGATGCTGACAATTTCTTAACAAAACAAACTTTGGTCAGCTTCTATCAACATAACACAAGTAAAAATATATGTTTTAATAGAAATATAAGCGTATATGCATGTTGCGGCCATTGTCAAGAATATGGAGAACATACATTTTGTGCAAAACAATGTCAAACTCCACTAAGAAAAGAAGAAAATCCGGCCCAGACATGCTGTATTATGCCCATATTTGACCTTTGACCTCTGAGAGTGATCTTGACCTTTGAGGTAGGAACACAGGTCTCATGTGCGACAAGACATTTCCACATGCTGCACATTTGTGACAAGTATTATAAAATTCCCTGAAGAATGATAAAGGTCCGGACAAGCTGTACTATGCCTATATTTGACCTTTAAGGGTGACCATGACCTTTGAGCTTGGGACACATGTCTTACATGCGACACGCCATCTCTACATGGTGAACATTTGTGGCAGGTGATTTTCAAATTCCCCGATGAATAATGAATTAACAGTCTTGACAAGCCGTATTATGCCCATATTTGACCTTTGACCTCTATGTGTAACCTGGACCTTTGAGCTAGGGTTTTGCGGTGACACGCCGTCTCTACATGGAAAACATTTGTGGCAAGTAATTTTAAAATTCACTGATAAATGATGAATTGACCTTACAATGACACTTGATTGACATCGTGCTTAGCCATTCAGAAAGCTAGGACTTACTTGTTTGACGGACACGCCTTGTAAAAACATTTGTTTCCTGTCAATGGTGTTTGCTGGACTTCATCCTAGCTAGGCGTGGTTATAAATCTCACAACGTATCGTCAATTAACAGTCCAAACAAGATCGGACGGATGCACTCACGCATATACACTAAACCGCCATTCTGACAACTAAGTCAATCTCACTGCAAGTGGGCTCGACAAAAATGAGATGTGAATTAGAAATTTTAAAAGACAAAAGTAAGCCTTTTAATTAAAAAAAAAAACAAGATGCAAATACATTCCACTGTTCCTGAGTAGTATAATAATACATGAACATATTGCCTGTAAGTTTTAATTAATTCTCTCAACAGATCCATTTGTTTTGACTCGGGATAGACAAGAATTTATGCTGAGGAATTTATTCTCAGATTATAAAATTAACAAATTCCAACATTTTCCCCTATATTCCAAAAATAAAACAACATGATATATATACTGAAGTAAAAGAAATCAACTGGCACAAAAATACACTGGAAATATCGCATAATTAATGAATAATGATCATTTGAAATTGATAAAATTATGAAGCATTTGTAAAAGAAACATTTAAAAAGAGGAATACTTTGATAGTTTCCTTGAAATTTGTGAAAATGAAAATTACTTACATTTCATTCAAAATACATGTCAGCGTAAATTAAATCGTCTAGCTGATTGGTTAGTGTGACAGACTTTTGTAATATCTGAGAGTTGTTTTTAGTCCAAATGCATTAGTTTTTGCAGTTACGATGTTTAATGACATTTGTCTACTCATGGTTATAATCGCTACTTAATACTCAATATCTTGATAGATATATAGGTTTGTATGCAAACTCCTTAATGCAAATGCAATGATATGCATAACAGTGTTGACTAATCCTGAATGAGCCCAAACAGCCGAAGACTTATCCTGAATGGGCCCAAACAGCCGATGGAGCATATAAATTGTTAGTGCTTAATAGCCTGCAAATAAAAAATTAGGTAACGTGATTCAATTTTTTAAATTGCCCCACAAAAAAAAACCTGCTTGCTTCTGCCAACAATATAAAAATATGTAATTTTGTTAACAAGTCCCTCCCAAGCTTATTATAGACTCACGGCACTCCCACTGTTGAGGTACATTTTTATTTCTAGATTTATCCAATTTACTGGTAAAAATCAAAATAATGAATATGAACAGGCAGACCGACAAACCTAAAACTTCAGCACTAGATAAAATGTAAGGCATTACATAGTGTCTTACAATACAAAAAAACTTACATTTTTTTTATCAGCAGACACAGACATCTTGCGAAAATACATAATCAAATGAAAACATTCATGCAACACAAGCAAACATACAAAGAAATGAAAGTTACAATTTTAGAATTACTAACGAGTTCATAGTATACAGTGTTACAGGAAAATACTAATATGCAGTCTTAATGAATTTCCCCCCTCAAAAAAACTTGTCTAAAACCATAAAATCTGGCCACTTACAAGGTAACTGGATGTTTTATTTCATAAAATTTGATGTAAATCCCAAGCAATACTTTCAGTTTTGTATCATACATGTACTGTAAGTAAGTTCTGCACACAACAAGAGCTGTCTCCAGACAGCGCACTTGAATATTCAACTGCTTTGTCAGAATTATGGGCCTTCATCAGTACAAAAAAAGGGCATAATTCTGCTATAATGCTGGGCACAGTTATGTGCCTTCGCCAGTGACCTTATATAAAGACCTTGAAGACTTGAGTGAAATTTAACTGAATATCTGTAGTGGATATAGAGATATAAAGATGTTGCACGCAAACTTGAACCTGATATTTACAAGTACAAAAATGGGCATAATTCTGCTAAATTGTGGGTCAGAGTTATGGGCTTTGGTCAGTGACCTCACATAATGACCCCAAAGACATGGGTTAAGTTTCAATTGAATATCTGTAGGAGTTACAAAGATATGGACTTATTGCACGCAAACCTTTACCAGAGCATTACGCGGACGAACAGGTGAGTAGTATAGCTTTAACTATTCGGTGAATATTCAAGTTAAAAATCATATAAGCATCAAGTTGTGCATATAATGCATGCCAAATAATTGTGTTTTTATTGATCATTTTCCATTGCATTTTTCTTTCAATAAGTATGTTTCTTACATTTTTTCCATCCTAAGTATAATAACTTTTAATACAATTATATTTTACATAAAATCAACAAAATTCATAGACTCCATAATTATCTAGTGGGATTGTCCATAACATCATTGCACAGTAAAAGACTACTTGCCACTTTTTTTGTACAAAGATACAATCATAGGACTATTTTTAAATGAACGTAAAATCAACTATCAGATTTTTCAACAGTTTATATGTCAAGAACTGTTTTAAACTAACATCTAATAAGAAAGTCAATCAACGGGGCTCATCGGCCTTCTCAAAGACGTTGCAGTGATCCTCGACCCACTGTTACCAGCAGTGATCCTCGACCCACTGTGACCAGCAGTGATCCTCGACCCACTGTGACCAGCAGTGATCCTCGACCCACTGTGACCAGCAGTGATCCTCGACCCACTGTGACCAGCAGTGATCCTCGACCCACTGTGACCAGCAGTGATCCTCGACCCACTGTGACCAGCAGTGATCCTAAACCCACTGTGACCAGCAGTGATCCTCGACCCACTGTGACCAGCAGTAATCCTCGACCCACTGTGACCAGCTTGCCTCGACCGAAAGACGCTGCACGTTATAATGAGCCTGTAAAACAGAAACACAAACACACTGAAGATGGAAGACCAACAACTTAAGTCTGTCGGCAAGAGTAACAATAAAGACAATTAATAGAAAGATTTTATTAAGAGTATATCTGGTAAACAAATCTACAGAAGTCATGATTAATCATGAAACTCATAGCTAAAATTTTTTTTTTTCAACCAATAATAACATTGACTTTGGCTACAAAGAACCCACATTCAGGCTAACCATTGTCTGGATATAATCTATATAAACACTCTTTTACAAGATGTTGTGTTGTTTTCCACTCTGAGCACCATTTATTAACTGATGTTTCCCTTGGATTCCTACTTAACTTGATGGTATAGAAATGCTTCCAAAAGATGTTTTTAATGAAAAGCTAACTTTGTACGGCGAAGACAGGTTTCATACAGCTGGACCTGTAAGAGCTCTTGTGAGCCGGATCATTAACGAATAGGGAATGAGGATATACAATGGATACACATTATGTTCAGGCTAGCTAAAATATAACAAGAAAGTTTGTTTGTTATTGGAACCATAACTTTGGCCAAAACGACCCTATTCATAAGCAAGACTATATATGAAATCAAATAGCAGCTGTTTGCAAAACAGTTATGTCGTTAAAAAAATCTTTAAAATATCAAGTTTGATAATGATCGGGTGAGAACTGTTGGACATAGGGAACGGAAACTGCTAAAAGGCAAAATTTAGATAAATCAAGAGTCATAACTCTCCAGCATATTGGGTGTTATAAAAATATTATAAACTCAAACATTCTTATCAAGTTTGGTGAAGATTAGATGAAAACTGTTGGACTTCGAGTGCCAATTTTAGATAATTGAAGGGCCATTACTCCACAATTCCTTGAGACTAGCGAACACGGCAAAGATATTAAGCCCACAAACATTTTCAGCAAGTTTGGTGAAGATCAGATGAAAACTGTTGGAGTTTACTTAGAGAGCGGAAACGGCTAAAAAGGCTATTTTTACACAATATAACTCCACAATTCCCAAAGCGACTAGGCTGATAATCATTCTTGGCCGAGATATTATGCTGATAAACATTTTCATGAAGTTTGGTTAAGATTGGATGAAAACTATTGGACTTGGAGCGGAAACTAAAGTGGTCTACCGACAGACAGGCCGAATGACCGACTGACAAACTGACCAATATTAGCAAACCAATATACCCCACCATCTTGAATGGGGGGCATAATAAGCTCACTAACAGGCAGAAAACATCTCAACACTGCATACCTCTGATCTGTATTTCTGTGTAAGACAGGGAATGTCTGAGATGGAATTTGTCAGATGTCGATACTGCCCATGATTGTCACCAGCTGATTTGGCACAAATCTAGATATGCAGAATAACATATCATTAAACTAGAATTGTCATATGAGTGGTGGATATTCTCCTGCAATATAGCCTTGACACAAAACTATGGCATCCATGCGAAAGAAATAGACAGAGAGAGAATGCTTTCATTTGTAAATGTTAAACAGTGTGTTTGGAAAAAAATATTTCAATAGGAGCCATAACTCTGTCAACATTTAGTGGTTTGTAACCAAAGTGGAGTTTGATCTGTATTTTATGATGTTGAACCTATGTACAACAAACAATTTAAATATGTGAAGCATTTCATGAGTTATTTTTTGGAAAACATGTTTTTCGGGAATTGAAGTAAAAAGGGGACCATAACTGTGTCAAAATTTAGTGGTTTGCAACCAACGTCGAACTTGATCTGTACTTAATGGTGCTACACAAGCATACCAAGATTTATTTGAATATGTCAAGCCATTCTTGAGTAATTGTCCGGACACCATGTTTTTAGGGAATTTAAGTCAAAAAGGGCCCATAACTCTGTCAAAATTTAGTGGTTTGTAACAAACCTCAACTTGACCTGTATTTTATGATGTTACACATTTGCACCAAATATTATTTGAATATGTCAAGCCATTTTTGAGTCAATGTCCAGAAACCATGTTTTTAGGGAATTTAAGTCAAAAAGGGGCCCATTACTCTGTCAAAATTTAGTGGTTTCTAACCAACATCGAACTTGACCTGTATTTTATGATGTTACACATTTGTACCAAAAGTTATTTAAATATGTCAAGCCATTCTTGAGTCATTGTCCGGAAACCATGTTTTTAGGGAATTTAAGTCAAAAAGGGGCCATAACTCTGTCAAAATTTAGTGGTTTGTAACCAACGTCAAACTTGACCTGTATTCTATGATGTTACACATGTGTACCAAAAATTATCTGAATATTTCAAGCCTTTCTTGAGTTATCATCCGGAACCCAAAACCAACAGACGGACAGACCGACAAGCTCACTTCTATATGCTCCCCCTGATATATATGCAACACATCTTTCAATTACACATAAATGTTAGGGATGCTTACGAGTATTCGGATATCCGGATATCTGAATATGATCAAGTATCCGGATTCTTACAAGGGATTTGGATACCGTATTGAGTGAAGAACATGTTGTTATTGTATTGTTTTAATAGTTTATTACTGTCATTACAAATGTAGTTGCAATCTCAGTTTCAAGAGATGATAATCCATGTACCCATAACACGTCATTGACAAACTGACATTAATCCATTAATTGGCTGTTTGCAGAAAGGGACCAATGACATTACCCGTATCAACACGTCAAGGGGCCTCTGACCAACCGCTGTGGCCTGTATTGTCATTTGCGGTTCAATTGTTTCATATACTAGACATTAATTAATAAGCAAATTCAAAATTTACCTGCACTAAAATTTGTGATTTTTTTTTCTACTGTCTACTATATTCGAATTTACAGTATGATAGTCAGCGTTTCATTCTGTTTCACTATAAAATAAAAACTTCATGTTAAAGACTTTACTCTTTCGAAAAAGTATAAACATGGTTTTCAGGAAGTATTAAAAATTCTATAATGATATATATTGTATGCACGTCTTATGAAAGAAACTAAAGAGTAAATAAAATACTCAAGCATGATCTTAAGTATGAAATCGACTTTGAGGTTGTTTACCACTTCGCATATAAAGGTGTGCAATGCATATTTATAATAATTAATAACAACACTGAAAACTCCTAAGAAATGTCAAGGATATCCTGATAGTATTCGGATACCAAATATGAATATCTGAATACTGATTTAGGATACAGTTCCCATCCCTAGTAAATATTGATACAAATCTCAGGTAGAAATATTATTTCTTTCATTTTTATCATTTCTGTCAGGATGGATTTTTATTTCATAGGGCTTGCATTACTTAAACTACTAAAAAAACAAAAACAACAACATATTCATTAAGCCTTGGTCACAACCCATTGCGGTCACCGCAGAACGCAAACCGCATGATTTTGTGACTGCAAGACAAACGCATGCATTTCCTAAGAACTTGTGAAGTTTGTTTAGGGCAATGTTAGAATGCCAGACGAGTGCCAAGCATGTTCAATTTCAGCCGACTGCAGCTGTGTCTGTGAATCATGCGTTTGACATGCCTCTGTACTACGGCGACTCTATGGCCACCGTGTAACTCTGAATTATTGTAAACGTTGACGCACAAGCTTAGTTATCGCAAATTGTACGTACGGTCGCCGCAAGATAACAATGGTATTTTGGCAAACACACGAATATCAATACTTTTTTTATAAAGATCCTGCATATATTGGTGCCATTTAGGACTTTTAATCTGACACATCTATCAGAAAGATACTAAGATTAAATTTTCAAATTTTCTATAAATATTATTATTTCTTCAAGCAGTTTATGATTGTAACATACATGAAAGAAAGAGATAATATGGAACATGTGTTAAAAGCATACAAATAATATTGGTTATATACGAGGGATGTTTCATAAATTCGCGGAATTAATCTATTTCTACTACCTTTGCTGATTAATCGAAAAACAAAATACATCATGAAATACGTTTACTTATAACTGTCTTTCAGACCAAAACTTATAAGGATACACCGAACAGTTAATTTTATATGGAACAGTGAACAAGAGCTCTGTGTAGTACTTGAAGCACGCCGACGTCAATTTAACGTCACCTAAACGTCAACTTAACGAGTGCGGTTCACTTTCTCGACGAAGTCATCATCTGTAGCCACACTTTCTATGTCTATGTGCCCACTTGTCAAACGTAACCTTGAACCAATCTTTATTGAATGATGAAATAATTTCTCTTGATTTGTTGCGTAACTCTAGAGACTTTTCAAGCGTTGTCCTCTCATTTCATTCTTTGGGAAATAAACGGAAGACCATAGGGGCTAAGTCCGGACTGTGGCGAGGCTTTCTATTGTCCCTAAATTGTGCATGCCATTTGTGAAACAGCCCTCGTAAACAAAGCACATAGCGCCCTGCAGTCACCGTGCAACAACCCCACGTGTCTTGCCGCAAGCATAAGGTGTCAGTTTTTTTCTTGCATTTACATAAGAGAGCTGTAAGTACTACACAAGGAATCCGTACGACGTTTGCAAGTACACTGTGTGTGCTGGCAGTATGTTGTTAGTAGCAAAAAACATAGAGTGGCCGCAGGTTGATCGCACAATGTCCGCATAATGCATGCATGATGGGTGATTAAGACAAGGCAGCCACATCAAATTAGGCGCAGTTGCAGTTGTTGTGGCGACCTTATTTCAAGACAAAAATGCAAAGACGCCATGCGGACAATGCACGTTTCTGACAAAACTCTTGCCCTAAGGTCGCTGCAACCCGGTTGTGACGGAGGCTTTATGGACTTTGGTGAGTGCCAATTTTAGATAATGAAGTTCCATAATTGTATGCATGTATTTATTAACGAATGAAGTATAACAATCGAAGTAACAACTTGTTGTAAGAAATCTAAAAGTTGCTTATTGAAAACTGACATTGTTACCTTCAACGCAAAACTTTCAGCTGGTTCTGAGGTGATTGGTGGTCTTTGAGGGTTCACATACCAACAACTTCAAAGACATCAATCCCCATGTAGTGATGCCAGTGCAACTGCACCTGAAATAGGAGAGTTACTTTAACTTACAAGTGGCATTATTGTTTAGGTTTGAAAACAGCTTTAAAGAATAACCAATAGCAAAATTTCACTTACTTAAACAAGCATCTTTAATTGGATCTCTAACACATACAAATACTGTCTACACTTGTCACCAACTGCTGTTAACTTTCAAGCACAAATTCAACAAATTCTACTTACTGAAACAAACCTGTGGTGAAATATAATTCCCTAATTTCCGTCTTACATGAATAAGAAAACAGAAGGGAATGATTTTATGGTGCAGGAATTATGCACCGGACAAGGTCAATGGCTTAAATTGTTTTATTTTACCTTTGACCTTTAAGTGTGACCTTGACCTTTCACCTAGTGACCTGGTTCTTGCACGTGACACACTGTCTCACCTTGCTTAGCACTTCTGCTAATTGTATGAACATTGTTGGATTTAGAGAGGGAAATTGCTATAAAGACCAATTTCAAATAATTCAAGGGCAATAACTCCACAATTCCTGGGCTGATATGGCTGGTTATCAAACCAATATACCCGGCCGTCTTCAATGGGGAGCATAGTCATCAATTTTGGTGAAGATAAGATGAAAACTGCTAACTCGAACTCCGCGAATCGGATGTGCCGCCAAACAGGGCATAACCCAAGTATAATATGCCAAAAACCAAACTTGACCTTACTTTTATGCCTAATAACACTTCCATAAAGTTTCATAAAGATTGAACAAAAACCTTTATTTATTCTATATTAAAAAAGTTATTGTCTGCACAAGCATTATTTGAAAGATTTTTAAAAAAAGTGTATAACTCAATTACGTTAAGAGCTATTACCGGTATGCTGAAAATCGTACTTAACCGTCCTACTAACACTGCTAGAAAGTTTCATAATAATAGCACAAAAACTTCTCATGTTATTGTCTGCGCAAACTTAAGGGAACGCAGTTGCCAACGCCAAAAGTAACCCTTATATGTTGCCTTTTCAGGTGATACAAAAAGGCCAATGTTAGTTAAATAAAGAGCCATAACTCTGCAGTTCCTGTGCCAAATTACTTGATCATCAAACTTGTCTAGGATATTAAAATCTCAAACATTTTATTTAAGATTGGTGACGATCAGATAAAAACTGTTGGACTTAAAGAACGGAAACAGCTAAACCGGTTAATTTTAGATAAGGCCATTAACTCCACAGTTACTTAAACAATTTGGTTGATTATCCTACTTGACTGAGATATAATGCCCACAAAGATTTCCACCAAGTTTGATGAAGATCAGATGACAATTCTTGGACTTAGAGAGTGGAAACGGCTAAAAAGGCCAAAAATGAGATAATTAAAGGATTGTAACTCCACAATGTCTAGGGCGATTTGGCTGACCATCCCACTTGGCAAAGAATTTGACTGAGATATTTTATACCAAACATTTTCATGAAGTTTGGTGAAGATTGGATGAAAACTGTTGAAGAGTGGAAATGAATATGGTTACCGACCGACCAACAATATACCCCGCCATCTTCGATGGGGGACATAATTAATAGCTTGCTTATTAACAAGAGCTGTCTCAGGACAGCACACTCAATCATTCAACTGCTCTGTCAGAGTTATGGGCTTTTATCACTACAAAAAAGGGCATAATTCTGCTAAAATGCAGGTTACAGTTATGTGCCTTCGCCAGTGACCTTATATAATGACCCTGAAGGTATATGTGAAGTTTCAATTGAATATCTGTAGTATTTATAGATATGGAGTTGTTGCCTGCAAACTTTAACCTGAATTTCTAAGTACAAAAAGGGGCATCATTCTGCTAAATTGCAAGTCAGAATTATGGGCCTTGGTCAGTGACCTCACATAATGAGTCCAAAGACATGTGTGAAGTTTCAATTGAATATCTGTAGTAGTTACAGAGATATGGACTTGTTGCACGCAAACCAGAGCATTATGCCAACGCCGATATACGAGTGAGTGGTATAGCTCAAACTATTTGGTGAAAAGTAGAGCTAAGTAACAGACAAACACTGCTTACCGAATACAAATGATTGCACAAGACATCTGTGTCAAACAATGATATCCTGACGTTTTGAATGGCAAAGTCAGAGGTGGCGAAATCATTTTGGCCAGCTGGTACCAAAGTACGTACAGACAAGTGACATTTTAACCCCAATTGATGGTATAATTACTGAACAGACAAGTCTTCAACAATTTATTAACAAATCAGGCAAGCTAACCCTGGCTAAATCAAATTTCACTGATCTTTAAATTACCTTTGCACTGTTACTGTTAAACACTTCGAAGTGTGTGTGATCTCAGTGGTTTGATCGACTGCTGGCCTGTAACTCATCAAACACCAAGTTCTCAGAAAACTTGTGACTGATGATCTTCACCAAGCAGATTCTCACTGACATTACACAATAGTCAGAGATGTCCATGTTGGCACCCTGACAATAACAATTCCACTATGAAAGGAATATTGTTTTAAATGTGCTAATGTACATTCATGCATTAAAATAACAAGGAATAATGAAAACTATGTTCATTAGGCACACAGTTCTTAAAACTCCGGGCAGAAAACATAAGTTAAGACTTTAGGAAAATATTTGTTCAACACAGTTGTCAAGGGCTCTGATGCTTAACAATTCATGGCAAGATGACTGATTTGCTGACAGTTTTGTTCAAGTTCTCTAAAGGCAAGGACAAAGTTAAGATTAAGTTCATTAAATTGAACTAATAGCTTTGTTTATAATGCAAATTGCCAAGAGATGACTACAGAAATAACTCTAGAAATCTGCGAGTCAGATGTGTTGCCTGACGGGGCATAACTAAAGTACGATAAGAGCAATTATAACTAAAATCGCACTTAACCTTGCATTAGTGCCTACTAACACTTCTCTAAAGTTTCATAATGATTGCACAAAAACTTCTCAAGTTATTGTCTCTGCTTGCATTATTTGAACTATTTTTTAAATGGGGCATAACTCAATTATGCCAAAAATCGAACTTAACCTCCCTTTTTATGCCTACTAACACTTCCATAAAGTTTCATAATGATTCCACAAAAACTTCTTAAGTTATTGTCTGCAAAAACTGAAGGGGACGCTGCTGCCGATACCGCCACCAACAACGCTGCTGTAGCCACCAAAAGTAACAATACAAATAATAGCTTGAGTACTAAGAAACCTGGAACTAATCAGATGACATAACAAGACGAAAGAAGTATTTCTCACTAACATAGAACAGTCTTAGATGTTGCAGAATTAAATTTGGTTATTAGCACTATTATTCTAGTTTGTACTAAAATATTAAACAATGGCACAACTTTTTGTACCTGACTCTCAGACACAGACCGAGCGGCTACCTGCAAGCAATGCAGAAGACGTCCAACACGCCACAGGGGACTCAAGCAAAACCACTCTCCCGTACCAACTGTGACCGATACCTGAAAGAGAAGAGAGCATAGACATGGCAGATGCTGACGAAAACATTTAGTTTATGCTTTCTGGTGGCTTATAGGGAAATATAAGTGAAATGAAATTATTAATTCACTGTTTTAAAACAAAAAAATTTACCACTATGATAATGGAACTTATTATTGGGAAAGTCGGAAAATAAAACATTTTAAGTGCAATTGTAGATTTCGGTAGAATATCTATTTTTGGTTAACCCAGAATCATAGAAAATGAATATTTGCAATCAATTTCTATGATCACTCGTGAATTAGAATCAATATTCTACCGAAACCAACAAATATCCTCTATATAGTTAATGTAAAATGTTTCAAAAAGCTTATGCATGAAGTGCACAGACAATCTTGCAACAAACCCAGTGTTGGAGCCACTATTGCACAAAGAATGGGCCTCTGCGTATCAGTACAAGTCAAGTGTAGCAGTAGCCGTTTTTAATAATAACTTCTGGATTGTGGGACCCAATTAAGAAGTCATGAGGCCCACCATCCGGTGTCCTCAATGACATGCTTGTGTAACCAGTCCTAAAGTCCAAACTGGGAATGGAAAAACTCTTTGTATCTGTCATAATCTTTGTATGCAACTAGTGCAGAAAGTATGTGAGCCAATGCAACCATAACAGTAAACCCATAAAATACAAGCGCCTGCACTAAGTGAATGTTTTCTATTATTTTTATAAGTGCATACAAAATTCTGTTAAAAAGAGTGGCTTGAATAAAATGCACTGGCCATTAATATTGAAAAAACAGCATGAAGTATTGAAATTATTTCATAAAAACTTTTCTAATAAAATATGCATATCGATATTTTTTCCAATGTCTAGCACATGGACCTCTAAAGCAGGTGTTCATTAAGAAATGCATTAACACAACTGATATATATATAATATGTACATAAAGATGCATTTCTTGAAATCATATTTTCAGTTATAGTGCAAAATTATTAAGATGACACTCATTAATCTTCGTGACAAACCATAAGTCTGTTCGGTTGTTTGCGTTGTTTTGGACGCATTTTTGTTATTGGAATTTATGTTGATATAGATCTAAATATGAGGTAGTGAGTGTGGTATTTAATGGTCGCATGGTATAAGTGCTAGCGCCTCATGCCATCAAACCAAGTTCAATTCCTTCTGACAACGACCTTTTGTAAAATGTGTTATGAGTTATTCTTAAAATATGCAGATCACAAGAAATTAATTATAACATGTAAAATATTTTATTGTGTTACTATCATTTTTATCTTTAAAAAAAAAAATATTTTCATTGTTCATTTACCACGCTTTAAATTACAATCACACACTCAATGGATAAATTGTGAAGAACATAGGTAATTACCCACAACATTATGTGCAAAATGTTTATAAAATGTTGTTGCCAAGACTCAAACTCCAAACTTGCATCGCAAGCGCGTTATAAGGTCCACTACACGATTCGCACTTTACGACATATAAGCCAATATAATATTAATTTACATTGAAGTATTGCTTATGCTACGCTTGATAATTGTTGCGGTATCTATAAATAATTCCCACTTGCATACAGAATATTCACGAGTGTCAGGTCAATAATTTCGCACTATACCTCCCTTTATTGGAGCCTTACTGTCCCCATGTTATGGTAAACTTACTGAAATGATGTCCCAGACAGTATAGAGAGAAGTAGAGCAGATTTTTCACAACAACTGGATGTTTTCTGATAACTTGTCATTTGACCTTTAAGGAGCACGGAAAGATTTAATGAGCCTGTGAATTCTTCCGACACAGGTCAGGGTTAAAACATTCTTGGCATTTTGGATAACACGAACACCTGGAAAAAAACATGCCACATGCTCATTGCTTCAGTTCATGATTCGTTTGTAAATGGGATGAATCTATTATAAACATGCCCAAACATATTTTTTGTCATACACAACTGCCGATAATGTGGTAGAAATACATGCACTTTCCGACAGCATTTCTGCCCAATTAATCGATAAATTACAACTTTCCTGCTAATATGAGTGGTGACTGCAATATATGCATAATTATCCAAATACTAATTTTTCTCAGAACAAACTCGTGGTCAACAATTAAAATTTTTATGGCGTTTTATTTGCACTTGTAGGAATGCTCTTTAAAGAAACACTGCCAAAACGATATCCAGTACATGTATACATATTTCTTAAGAAATATCTTCCTTGCATGTTTTTAGAGTTACCATGTTTTTATGGAGTTATTGTCCAGAAACCATGTTTTTAGGTAATTTAAGTCAAAAAGGGGCCATAACTCTGTCAAAATTTAGTGGTTTGTAACTAAACTCGAACTTGACCTGCATCCTATGATGTCACACATGTGAACCCAAAATTATTTGAATATGTCAAGCCTTTCTTGAGTTATCATCCAGAAACCATTAAAACCAACATACTGACAAGCTCACTCCTATCTACCCCCCCCCCCCAACTGTGTTTGAGGGGGTATAATTAGGGACAACAACTGACCAGAAAAGCTCATCCAAGAGCATTTAGTGCTCAGCAGAGCTAAAAATAAGACTTTTTGAAAAACACATTCCTAAATTTAATGCTACATTTAATAATTGTTATAGCATTAGTTTGCAAAAATTAATAACCCCCTCTCGAATAAGTGTATTAAATGCTGTGGTATTGGCACCATATTTTTTTAGCATTAAAGGCGCATTAAATACGCTTTTAGGTAGGGATGTAACGATATCATTGAATCATATCACGATATATCGCTATATTTTGAAAAATATAGCAATATATACCGCGAAATATTACCCATATTAAAATGCACTGTTTCTCTTTCTATCTCTCTAAAATAACCAAGGTTTTTGACGGTCAATTCGTATTAAACAGTGCACGCTCATAGTCTGTTCATTGTTCATCTTTAATTAATTCGGGAAAACATCGTAATGTTCAATATCTGGCAAACATGACCAAAAACACCATAAATCTCACTAGCAACTATTTGCCTGTCATATATTAGCAGTTAGTCTTAGAACAGATATTTTTGTAAGACAATTAGATTCAATACAAGTCTTTAACAGCACAATTAAGGTTGTCCATGTATTTTGACACAAACACATGCATTATGTTTTACATTTGTGCTTATTAAAAAGAAACATTCTGTCAACTAGGCAAAATCGATATATAATTCAGCGAATAATGAAGTGATAATTTGTCACAATTTCAGCAGTATTTAGGTTTTAGTCTTACAAATGCAATTACATGTATGTTCACAAATTAGATTATTTGAACTTAACAATTCTGTTTCTAATTTCATTATTATAATCATCATTGTGGAGCAGATATGTAGACAAATGCAAAATCAACACAAGGGAATTGTTAGTAATAATTATTTAAAATTATTTAAAAACAAAACAACATTATATTAAAAAAACAATACAATAATCATAGGTATTTCATGAAATGGAATTGTAAACACACAAACAGTACATACCAGTAGGCAATTTACATATCGCGATAAATTTTGAGATTTGATACCGCGATATACCCGTATACCGATATACTTTTTCTGCATTTTTTTTCATGAAAGTGTATTAATGCACAGGAAAATACATACACTTTTAATGCGCATTAAACACTGCGGTAATGGCACCGTATTTTTTCTGTGTTTAATACGCGTTTAATGTACTTGAAAATCCAGAAAAAATACCAAAATAAGTGTATTTTTTGGTGCATTTTTCCTGCATTAACACACTTAACTGCATTTAAAGTGTATACACTATACTAAAAAACAACAACACTTGACAGACATAGTAAAACACAATATACATACCAAAATATGTTTTGTTGGGGGGGGGGTTAAAAAAATACTGGCAGCAGCCTTCACAATCACTGATGGCAGGATTCAAACTGTTATCTTGCCAACATCTTCATAAGCCTTGGAGCCTTGGAGAATCATCAACCAACAGCAGTATTGTGCAGCGCAAGGTTGAATGCTTTCTTTCAATTGGCACACTGTTAAGTAGAACGAATTGTACCTCAGAGCTGCAATGAAGCTAGCTGACATGGCGATATGAAACATAACAAGCATTTATGTTGCAGAATAAAAGAACATGAAGAAAGAATTAAACATTACACACATTTTTTAGTAAATATCTGCAGGTTTGTTTTGTCTACAAATGATGGAAAATGGCAAGGGCAGATAACACTGACCACAACAGCTCACCTTGATCACTGCCTAAGTTAGCTTCATTCTCAAATAAGGCTATAATCAAGTCTCTCATTGAGGTCAATAAACAGCTAGCAGTCCGGCCAAATACTTGGCTAGGAAGTTATGGACAACGTGCATTATTCTGATTGCAACCTGAATTCCTTATGACTGTTGGTCTTAACATAGCATTTATTGGGTTTTGATTATACTTTTCAGTTATGCCCTTCACTGCTTAGTACTTTTGTCAAGTATTTAACTGTACCTCACACTGCTGAACCTTCTGTACAGACCCTGACAGCATTGCAGTGGCAGGCCGAGATGGATATCTGTTGCATTGGTTTGCTGGTAAGGACATTCACTTAAATTATACTTTCATGAAAGAAAAAAAAGTACACAAATCATTTGCTTGCAGTAATTGATACACTTATCTGTTGTCATTCCTAAACTATGCTGCCAGTTTGACAATAAACCTCGCATAGGGTCAGAGATATAAAACTGTCCTACAAAAGTCATTGTGTTAAACAATAATCGTGTTTTAATTACTTACATTAGAAATTTTTTCTTCCTCAAAATCTTCGTCTTAAACTAAAGGACTCAAATACTCCACTGAAAGATACTGGATGAATTGGATGAATGTAAGTCCATTATTTACAGGTTTGTCAATAAAAGGATATCTGATAAAACTGCATCATCATCAATATCATCATCATCAATGTCATCGACATCATGGTCATCATCATCATCATCATCATCATCATTTTATCACTGTTCTGGTGTGTAATAAAAGAACAATGTTAAATGTTTACTTCATTCTTGTTGCCAGCATCTACAGCTTTCTGATCCAGCAATCACGTCCTAAAATTCCAGACCATGCGTAGGCTGACTGGATGGTCGCTGGCCTGTGGTCACTCCAGAGGTACTGGTTGTGTTCCTCCAGATGGCCTGACCAGCACAGCATCCTGGGATGGCATCGCATCAGAGTAGCAGACGAGCGCCAGGAACAGGCTAGACATTTCATCACGATGGTAACTGAAGATAAGACATAATTGACAAAACATCTGGTACAGTCGACTCCCTTACCTCAAAGTTGCCCAGACCAGCACAAAAACTTTGAGCCATCAAAACATCGAGCTAACCAGAAACTGTTTTCAGACATCATCTGTTGTTTGTGTCTGTTTCTCCCAAACCTCTAGACTGTGTCAGCACTGGATCAGTGCCAAAACCAAATCTGTTTGAAACATAAAATGGTGCCAAAATTTGACTAAGAAAATAATGCTATACGATAGAGCGTGGTGACATATTTATAGGACAAGGCTGACGTGGGCATGGTGTATGTTTAGCGTGGTGCTAGTGGGGTACAGTATTCTAATATGTGTCGGATACGCAGAAGCTGCGTCGTATGAACTGATTTGAGGTGAAGCACAAGGGATGATGTGCGTGGTAAGGTATTAGTGTTGACCGCCTGGTCGTGTTGAGGACCTTGTGTAATTAGTACTGACGGGCTCTGGTGTGATAGCACCATTACTTACAGATCCATCAACTGGGCTACTGACAGTTCTTCCTCCCAGCCATGACCCTGGCATTTGAGCGGGGGGGGGGGAGGGGGGAGACAGACAGTAACTTCAGGTGAGAAACGCCTGGTCACGCTCCTCCTCCTGCCTGCCATCACTGTCATCCTCCTCCTCTTCTTCATCATCGTCATCATCTGGTGCTGGAGTGCTTCATGCTGGTCCCTGCTTCTTGGCCTGTAAGAAGATGGATATCTGGATAGTGTTCACACCAGCAGCAGCAGTTTCAGTAGTGTACTTAATATGGAATTGTATTTATCATCATCATCATCATCATCATCATCATCATCATCATCATCATCATCATCATCCACATAATCATTAACACTGGTCCCTACTCCTCCTCCTCCTCATCATCATCATCATCATCATCAAACAGTGCACAATAGCAATAATAGTTCATTACAGTTTGGTGGGACTTTATTACCAGAGCTAATCATTAATATCATTGTCTATAATCATCATCATCATCATCATGGGCATTGTGCAACAGATATCACAGCACATTACAGATTTTTGGGGATATTACTACTACAAGCAATCAAATTATTTTATAATTTGCGATTTATAATCAACATTGTTATCATAATCACTATGGATAGTCTTGTTATAATCATATGAAAATTTAAAATTGTATTTCTGGTAACAAGTTGATCTGTGCTACTCACTATTGCTCAATAACCATGTTCAGATACCTATTGCTTGCACAAATTACCAATGTACATATACTGCAAGCTTCTCTTATAGACTTACAGAGTTTATTGATCATCAGGAATGTTGCGTCTCTTCAAGCCGAGGTCTTAGGGAGCAGAAACTGCTAAAAAGGTCAATTTAAGATATATCAAGGGCCACAATTCTGCAGTTCCCAGGGTAATTTGGTCGATAATCGAACTTGTCTATGATATAATAACTTCAAACATTTTCATTGAGTTTGGTGAAAATCAGATGAAAACTGTTGGACTTCAGAGAGCGGAAAGAGCTAAAAAGGCTCATTGTAGATAATTCAAGGGCAACAACTCCACAATTCTTGGAGGGATTTGGCTGATTATCAAACCTGGCTGAGATGTTATGCTCACAAACATATTCAAGAAGTTTGGTGAAGATCGGACGAAAATTGTTGGACCTAGAGGGCAGAAACCTCTATAATGGCCAATGTCAGATAATTCAAGGGCCATAACTCCACAATTCCTGGGTGATTTGGCTAGCTATCAAACTTTACCAAGCCATTACATATAATAAAAAGATTTTCATGAAGTTTGGCAAATATCAAATGAAAACTGTTGGACTTGAGACCAAAAATGGCTAAAAGGGCCAATTTCAGATCATTCAAGGGCCATAACTACCATAATTATTATTACAAACATATTTTTGTGAAGTTTGGTGAATATCAGATGAAAACTGTTGGGCTTAAGAGAGCAGAAACGGCTAAGGACAATTTTAGATTTAATTCAAGGGCTATAACTGCACAATTCCTTGGGCGATTCAGCTGATTATCAAACTTGACCTAGATATTATTATAACCAACATGTTCTTGAAGTTTGGTTAAGATAAAATGAAAACTGTTCGACTTTAAGAGCAAAAACGGCTAAAAGGCCAATTTCAGATAATTCATGGGCCAAAACTCCACATTTCCTTGGGCGATTTTTGGCTGATTATCACCTTGACCTAGATATTATTATTACAAACATGTTCTTGAAGTTTGGTTAAGATCAAATGAAAACTGTTAAAATTTGGCAGCGAAAATGGCTAAAAAGGCCAATTTCAGTTAATTCATGGGCAATAACTCCACATTTCCTTGAGCGATTGGGCTGACTATCAACTTGACCTAGATATTATTATTACAAACATGTTCTTGAAGTTTGGTTAAGATCAAATGAAATCTGTTAAACTTTGGCAGCGAAAATGGCTAAAAAGGCCAATGTCAGATAATTCATGGGCAATAACTCCACATTTCCTTGGGCGATTATCAACTTGACTAGATATTATGCCCACTAATATTTCCTTGCAGTTTGGTGAAGACTGTGAAAACTGCTGGACTTAGAGAGTGCAAACGAAAGTGTTCTACCGACAGACTTACCGACGGACATTATCAAACCAATATACCCCACCATCTTCGATAGGCGGCATTACCAGCAGTGTTTATCGTACCTTATGATACTGAAATGACTATTTGTTACAATTCAACATTAAACTTAAGGAGTTTTTTATTTACTAAAATGTAGCCTCCTACAAACATAGAAATTGCAAAACAATGAACATATGTCTTACTGTCATGTTGAAAATGGCAGATCTTGGATGGAGAATTTCCGTAGGCCATTTTTTCAGCATCATACAAGAGATGTGGAGCAACAGGTTTAACCCATTCTGCAAGCACAGGGTCTCTACATTCCTGACGTATTTGCTCCCTGCCAAACCCTTCAGGTTCTGAAATCCAAGCAACAATGGTACATGTATCACTTTGCTTCAATCAAGCTCTAAAGTCTAGGAAACTCACAAACGTACATCTGTGCCATGTATGATTATAAAGTAATACACATCTATGAAGGTGGTAAAAATAGTTTTAGTCTACAGACTTCAAACTACAAATGTTTTAATTACAATTTGAATTATCTGAGTTTGTTTACAATGTATGATTTCCAAGAAATGTCACTCAATGCAGAATCGGATGTCCTTGTCAAGTTCAATGTAACCTTTTGGTTTATTTTTGCCAGCTGCAACATTTTTTGTCAATATCATTTAGCTGAATGACCTTCTGATCATAAATTAGCATGAATATGTTTTGAGCCCACTCGGTTCAGAATGAGGCAAGTGGACGTGAAGTAAAGCTGTGCATTGCGCAACATACAAAATAGTTGTCTATCAGTTGCACACGTTCTCGAAGTAACTCCGCAGGGTTTTGTGGCGATTATCAGCTACAACTCAGCATAACTCCACTTAGATTGGCCGAGTAATTACTCGTTTCTTACATTCCGACTCCGTGAAAGTGAGTAAAATATTTGATTTACATGAGCTGTACTGTGCATCCCCTATTTCATCCACATTTACAGCTTCTTGAAACATTTTCCCAATTAAATGGAATTTCCCAATGTTCTGTACTGTCTCAAACTGCCCATGAAATAATTCATAATTTATGAGAGCTAAGAAAAAAGAATAGAATATTGGCATATAGTAACTAGAAAGTTAAATATTGGTCACATAATTACTAGCTCTGTAAGTTACTATATGGAATAACTGCACATTGATTCCTTACCAAGGGGTGGCTTTGTATCTGTACCAGAATGCAGCAACCAATTTCTTCAATGGTTTATTTTATCGCAAAAAGCTGTAACAAAATGAACAGATATTATATAACTTGACAATTAATTTGACTAGACATGTAAATACAATAATCAGAATAGATAGCAAATGCATTTAATCGATGTTTCACACTAATAATAGACACTTTTAACAGTTAATGTATTGTTACCAAGCAAAATATAGCCAAAATACCAAATAAGTAAACAATGAAGCCCAAAGGTGAACATTTCACTTCAAATGAATGTTAAAGTAATCAAAATGAGCATGTTTCTCATGAGATGCACATGTAGAGCACATATTGACACATGAAAAAACCTAACGTATATGAACTGACATTAATGATTAAGTATGAATCTACAGGGTACAAACTATATGAAAACAGCAGTATGTTTTTCATTATATACAGAGAGTTATTAAGAGAAATGTACATACATGACAATAATAACACTCAATTGTCTTGCATTATGGACCAACATGGCTTCAAAAGGCTTCCAATCAACACATTTTTGCAGAAACAATATAGCGTGCCAGAAAAAGGGGTTGCGCAATAACTTCTTTATAAAGAGCTTAAAGTAACAACAACACAATAAGGTTACAAATCACTAATACTAAACGATTTTGCTGTTACATTCTCTCACAGTACCAGTCAACAATACATACCTCTGGATTTGTGCATGTTGCGTTCAACAATCGAGTAATGGCGACAAGAAACATTGCCAGATCCTCTCCATGCATAGTGAATGAGGAACTCTGTACCTGCCATGGTAAAATACAACTGCTGATACAGCATAAATACACATTTAATTACATACAAGGAGTTTTGTGAAGTACATAAGTTCTGTATGTTTTTATATAGAGAAAAACCCATGTCAGTAATTGCAAATGAGTATTCACCAGATGGTATATAAAACCTGTTTTGTGAATGGCATTTAAGGCAGTTCCAACTATCTTGCTGTTGGGCTAGCTCTTTCGCTCTCGAAAGTTTCTGCCACGATGTAGACCTGGGTTCAATCCACCAAAGATCTTCAGGGTTTTATATCTGTGACCATCTGGTTTTTGTGTTTTTAGTTAGCCCCCTTTTTTTAATAATTCATTGAAAAAAAGTAGACAGACAAATTTAACATAACATACTTGTATTTCAATCTTTATTCCTTAGTTCCACAAACACTTACCAAATGCCAGGCTAATTAGTAAATTACTAAACAATAAACTGTCAAAATACGACTGTATTGTCTGCATCTTGAAATCACTGTTCTATTTTCATGATAGAAGGTCAATATCTTGCGGTACTATTTTATATGTTTCACTAAATTTTAAATTGATAGAAACTGCAAACTCCTAATCAACAAATCCGGCATGAAATATCTCTGAAAATGTTTAAACATTTTTTTTTTATGTTTTATTTGACCTTAATGTCGTCAAGACAGGAAAATGTGAAAATGTCCGTAATCAAATAATAGTTGGTCAGCTGATGATCAAGTGACATTCTAAAGCAAGAATCAATGGCAGTTTCCAGGTCTTTTTCCTGGCGCTTTAAGAGCAGCGGTACCGCTGTGCCTTAAATTTCCAAATCTTTGCAGCCGCAACGCTTAAAATCCCAAAATCAGTCTACTGCATCAGAAACCATTTTTAACCCATTTTTTTGTTTTATGACGTCATGGTGACTTGTAGTCTCGTATTACATTGTAAACAATAAACATGCCAAGAATAGGATGTCGGTCGACGAGACAAAGTGACAAATGGAGAGGAAATAAACAAGATAATAAGTGGACTTCTGATGGCACGATTTTGCAAGAAAAAAAAATGTGATTATAACGAAAATTAGTTGGTATACTGTAAATCACACAAGTGGAACATGTGACAAAAATGACACACTGTCATTTTGAGTTTTCGACATTAACACATGATTAACATTGGTGAAACGGAATGTGTTTTGTTCAATTTTAAAGTTTTCTTTGTAAGAAACTGTTATTAATGCGCTTTGTTACCTCTGTGTCGGTTGTTACGTCGAATTCTTTACGTCTTTAACTTTTCCCATCAAAATATCCGATTTGGACAACAACAACACCACCACTGAAGAGCGGAAAGTGCATCCTATCTACGAAAATAGACCCGCAATGATGTACAAAACTATATAATTAGTGTTGTTGTTTTTTTTACAAATACTTGGTTAAAGTTAATTATGATATGCTCGTATATGTTTTTATATAAATATCTTCAAATTTAAGTCTTTATCTTCACCAATGTTTACAAACGTAATTTTTATGCTATTCAGGCAAACCATATTAACGTAGGATATTTAACACTATTTTTATTAACGTTTCGGCCCTAAGACGTTTAGTTAACCTGACCTTTCGCCCCTTGCACAAACAAACTACAAATGATTCTAAAATATGGAGAAAAAATATGATGAGGCTTTATATTGTATTTTGATATTACACCTTTTTTTTAAATATGTAGTACCTTATTACACAATTATTTTGTTCTAGTATGTGAATTTAATGATGTTGGATTGTTGACAAGATCATAAAACCAAAACAGGATAACCACAACCATGTTGATATAAGAGTAGTTGTATCTGATAAATAAAAGCTAAATGAAGTATATTAAAATACAAAAAACTTTCTCTTCTTATATCGTCAATGTATTACAAGAAAGTTTAATAATAATACACTATAATTATTTTATTTAGAAATACAGCTGCCGACCTATTTAAAATGTAAAATGATTCGATGTAAAACGGACCCAGTACAGATGCACGTACAACGATTTCTACTACCAATCGACTTTAACTGCTACTTGTGCAGCCTATATTCCAAGTATAAGTGCTCGTTTACGCAAAATTGTGGTGAAACATCCCCCCTTACACATTCGTCCGTACAGCAATTGCATCAAAATAATTATTGGCAATGCATGAAATGAACAGCAATAGAGTTTGAAAATGAGAATATTCAAATGCAAAGAAAGCACGTAGATCGCGAAGTTGTCCAGGGCCCGTATTAATAAATCTCCTTAGTAACGACTTGGTAATACTTAATCTACAAACCATGATTTCAAAAGCCTTGTTTGTTATTATAAACACATATACATATATGTACGGATCAAGATGATATTGTCAGTTAATAAAGTAATTCAGTCTTCGTGTGGGAATGTTATCTCTTTGTCTTGCATGTATTGATTATTATAATTAAATTAAAGTAGTACATTTGTATTTTAAACATGGACTAAATATGTAGCAAAACATGTTTTGTTATATCCGTTTCGGAGACTTCTTGTTTGTCACCTTCACCCAGACGGTTGTTTCTTATGTTGTTGTTTGTTTTTGTGTGTGTGTTTTTCACTTTCAGTAAGGGGTGTGTGTGTGTGTGTGTGTGGGGTGGGGGTTGAAGTTTAAAACGAACGGATTTGCATGAAATTTTCTATAACGGTAAAGAATATTAATGGGCAAAATTTTTTGTATATTGTTAAGTAGAGTAATATATTGTGGCAGAGGTGTGGACTCGAGCTCTCTGAATGATTTCTAGTTTATTTATGTGCCTGTTTGTTTGTAACTGTACGCATGTAGACCCGAAAAAATGATGGTTAAATAAAAGTTTTTTTACTATTCATCGTTTATTTATTTTAATTATATTGATAAGAATTTATGACCATTGTCGAGCATTGCGGCTGTAAACAAATGACTTTTACGTGAGTTCACTCTGTGGTGGCGATGACACTGGCAGTGGAAGTACTATATAGCGGTGGCGATGACATTGGCAGTGGAAGTACTATATAGCGGTGGCGATGACATTGGCAGTGGAAGTACTACATAGCGGTGGCGATGACACTGGCAGTGGAAGTACTACATAGCGGTGGCGATGACACTGGCAGTGGAAGTACTATATAGCGGTGGCGATGACACTGGCAGTGGAAGTACTATATAGCGGTGGCGATGACACTGGCAGTGGAAGTACTATATAGCGGTGGTTTGTTAGCTGTACATTAGAAATATCCGATTTCAGTGATGGGTAATTCTGGACTTGTATTTGAAGTTGAAATATAATCTCAAGTGTGCGAATATTTAATAAAATATTTGTGACACACATAATTCAAAGCGGTGTTTCAAACGATAATTATAACGTGGACATATTTTTTTTAAATAAAATTAGGAACAGCTTAAGATTATTTATAAACATGTGCCCTGGGTGTATTGCGCTTCTGGTACACGATTTTTTTGTGCACAGGTGGACGCGATTTTCTCGTGCATATGTGGACACGTTGCCAGTTGATACGTGAATAATTAGAGACAGTTTCCATGCATCGATCGATATTGTCTAAGCACGAGGAAATCATGGAACGCGTGGTCGATAAACAATACATGGCTTTGGCATTGAAGGTTAAGGTGTTGCGGAGGCTCGAACCTGGGAACCCAAGATTGTGAACCTACTGCGTTATGTATTGTTAATGTTAAATGACTATGGTTTTAGTTATGTATTTGAAAATTCTAACGCTGTACAAGTTGATACTTTTATTATTAATAGTGAATTCAAATGTAGACTAATTGGCAATTTTAAACAAGAATGGTATGGTAAAATAAATAACAGCTCTGCGTTGGGTATGCATAAAAAAATTAAAACTTCATTAGAATACGAAGCATACTTAGATTTACTTCCTAGACGTATACGCTAATTTGTTTGTCAGATGAAGGGTTTCTGCACACCCATTGAGAATATAAACTGGAAGATACGTACAAAACAACACTTCACAAAATCAACGTTATTGTTTGTGTTGTAATGATAGAGACATAGAAGATGAATATCATTGTATGTGTACATGCCGTTGTTATATTGAATAAAGAAAAAAGTATATTAACCTAATTTTTTATGTTAACCCATCTGTATATAAGTTCCACACATTATTAACGTCATGTGACAAACCAGTTATTTTATAGGTATGCAAATACATCAAAGGAGCTTTTGAAATCAGAACTTCAATCATCAATAATACTGTATAAAGATAAATAAAATGTTTTCCTTACCGCCTATGTAAAGCTGTAGTTTTGTTATCATAGCTTGTGTGTATTTATTTGACCATTTTATATTGTAAAATTAATTACTGTTATACCTAGATACGTGACAGAAAAGAATGTGTATACTCATGTGTGAAGACAGATATCTTTAATTCCCCCAATACTGGAGAGCATAACATATTTACATAGGAAAATACAGGCAATAGAAAAAACAACAGCAAAATATAATATAACCATGCATAGTTTGTACAGGTCAATTAATAACAACATCAATAAGATTAGTGTCATTCATAGTTATAAATAAGTGTACAAATGTGTAATTATATCAGTATTTATCTCAATACACTGAACCTTAGAGGCTTGGCAGACATAAGTATGAAAGCTCGTCGCTAGGTGCCTTGGACGAAATCGAAATGACAAGGCGTTTAAGCAGGCAAGCTAGCAGAATTCAAGCGCTCATTTATTGCATGAGATGAGAGACAACCAACGCAACGTTCGGATAACGTAATGTGTCGCCATCGCTCTCTGCTGCTAAGGCAAGAAGAAATTCACCTTGCCTTGTACTGTTAAGTTTCATCATGCCCTCTTGCCTGATATATTTCGTCACACACGTCTGTGTGCATCATTACCGGGCACAAGCATAACAAATGCTCTACAAGATTTTGAAGACTGTTTCCAGACATTTTACATTTTGTTTCATACTGGTGTGACACTAATTTTCCTATGGTTTCTATTAGCGTTTTACATGAATGTCTCAAGTACTGTTCTTTACGACCAATTCTCAGGAGGTTCAAGCACTGCCTGTCGTTGACGATATCTGGAGCCAGCCATGGATGATCGAGTGTTAGTTCTTTCAGCATGCTAGACATCGACGGTCGACTGATGGCTTCCTTCAATTTGTATTTCCATGCAATCTTTGACGGGGTTGTACCGTTTTGCAAATAATCGTTCCAATGTTTCAACAAACTATACTTTTTCAACAGTCTGTATAATTCCGGAATAAAACCAGTTGTTTGCCTGTCACCGTTTGCATAACGAACTAGTCGATGCTTAAAGATCTGTTAAGCTAGGTACCCGCCTCTCAGGCGGCATATTTGATCAAGCAGTTGTATTTTTTTTATAGTTTATAAAAACTTCAACTGGGGTCAAGTTTAAGCACATGAGAGCAAACTTAACGTTTGTGTGTCCCGGAAGTTGAAGTATGTGCTTAGCACAGAAGCGATGTGTTCTCTCAAGCTTCAGCATGTCGCCGGCGGAATACGAGTTCCACATTTCGCATCCATACAAGGTCTTTTGAATAACGACTGAGAGGTATATTGTCCTTAACGTTTCAGGTGACATCGATACTGGGTGTATACCAGAGTTACAAATGTTCAGATACGTTCCACGAAGCTTGTTGCAAGCCTGAGATATACTGTCCTTGGAAGAAAGATGCAAGTTGCAGGTCACACCAAGATGACCGTAGTTATCAGTTTCACGGATTGTATTCGGACCTAGGGTGAAGTGGCGATCTTGCTGGGGCTTATTTCTTTCATGGACCATTTTATATTGTAAAATTAATTACTGTTATACCTAAATACGTGACAGAAAAGAATGTGTATACTCATGTGTGAAGACGATGCACTGATGTATAAGTTTGGATAAACTGCCTGTCTGTCTGTCTGTAATGTCTTATAATCTTATAACTGTGTCATTTACATCATTTTGTAACAATGCACAGTGAACCTACAATTGATAATCCTTCATTTAATCACGGTTACGTTGTTTTTTTATTTATATATTCTTAGACGAGTGCAGCAAGCTAAATACGTAGAAAGGAAATGAGCAAAACGAGTACATGTATATAACACATTATGCACCATTCAATATTTCCCCCCGGTGGGGGGGGGGGGGGGAGTGTCCGACAAACCCAGGGAATTTGACTAATATTGTATTTTGAGGGGTCTAAATCCATACCCTAGAACCAAGCAGGTTTTCTAAATCCCCTCCATCTGAGATGCGTCATTGGTGTATCAAATGGCCCCGGGGGCCAATATTACCAGGATCTAAAATCTGAACAAGGTCTATTTCCCGGCATCCGGAATCATTCGGGGTGTCAAATCCCCGCCTGTCGGGAATTGCTTTCAGTCTAAAGTCCCATATATGCCCGCCGCTCGCCTCCCCCTGCGGGAAAAAACTTTGATAGGTGCATTATATTCGATAAAAAAAAAAACAATATAGTGTATACATGCCTGAATATTTAACACGGCAAAATGTATATATTACGTGTTTTTGAATGATATTGATAATAACGCAGAAGAGCAAAGGAGCTCAATCGTAAACAGGAGAGCAATCATTAGAGGGGACATATGAATCATAACAGCACTGAGGTGAGATCAACAGCGGAGGTCAGTCATTACTGGCATACAAGTATCAACGATATCACAGCAGGGGAGATCAATCATAAGAGGGGAGATCAATCATAACAGGGGAGATGAATCGTAGTAGAAGAGATCATTCATAGCAGGGCAGATCAATATTAATGGCAGAGATCATTCATAGCTGGGGAGATTAATCATAACACGGGAGATCAATCATAGCAGGGGGGATCAATATATATATATAGGAATGGTAAACCACGAATTAGCAAAACTATTTTAATAAAGGAATATACTGATGGAGGTTTAAAGATGATTGATTTGTTTTCCTTTGTTAGCTCTCTGAAGTGCTCATGGATCCGTAGAATTGTCACTGGGAATGGAAAATGGATAAATATTGTTAATTTAATGATTGATCTTCAAAAATTATACAACTGTGGCAGTGACTATCCTGAAAACTTAATTAACAAGATACAAAATGAATTTTGGAAAGATACATTGAAATCATTTGCTGAACTTTGTAGAAAAGAACCACTTAAAAATCAGCTTTTGCTACAAAATCCAATATTCTATAACCCAGACATAACAATTGGTAACAAAAGTGTATTTTTTAAATCATGGTTTGAAAAAGGCGTTCATTTTGTTGGGGACTTGATGCACAATGCTGAACTTTTAACCTTTTATAGTTATGATGATTTCTGCAAAGTATATAACTTCCATCCAAACTACTTATTTTTCCTAGGAATTATTAACGCAGTTGCAAGATACATGAAGCTTAGAAGCTCTTATGATACTTACTTTATGAAGCCGTTTATTCCCATTAGCCTAAGGTCCATCTTAGAAAACACAAAAGGTACAAAACCTATGTATGATATAATTAGCAAAAATGAGTCTTCGCCAGTGTGTATAGATAAATGGTCGAACATTTTTAATTCTATTGAAACAAAAGAATGGCGACATATTTTTGATATGCCTTTTCGTATTACACAGGATACCAATTTACAGTGGTTTCAATATAGAATTGTACATAGAATCATAGGTACAAACTCCTTCTTATTTAAAATTGGTTATGCCACTTCAGCCAACTGTACCTTCTGTCAAACTGAATGTGAAACTATTCAACATATATTTTGGGAATGTAAACATGTCAATCAGTTAATAACAGAATTTTTTTCTGGATGTAATCATTTTTCGAACTTTCTTAATATGCCTTCCTTTATACTGGGAAATGCAAATACAAATGGACCCTTAAACTTAACATTTGTTTTGATCAAAATGTTTATTTATAATTGTAAAATTAACCAAACTAGACCCACTCTTAAAGCAGCAAAATCGTACCTGTCCTTGCATTGCCATGTACTAAATGAAATTAACTATTTTAATGATTTGCGTAAAAGTAAAGAATGGGAACTATTGTTACCCCTTTTCCAGTAGTTGTGATATGGGACCTTAGAAATTTTGTATTGTCAACTTTTTATTAACAAATATTGTTTATATTGTAATGTAAAAGCTATTGATGGTAAAATGTATAAAATGTGTTATAATATGCATATATTTCATGTAAACTCTGTACGGTGTGGAGTGGGATGCCCTCGACCCTCACACACCTATTGACGAGGAAAATAAAATATATTTTGAACGGAAAAAAAATAAAAAAAAAAAAAAAAAAATTTATATATATATATATTTGTTGTTCCTTGCATATATATGAATTTGTTATCGTCTTCATATAGATATAAATTCTTCTAGTTTTGTATGTTTCAATACTACGTTTAGAATTCGGCAAGAAGCAATCTGATTTTGTTATAGCTAATATTTGTTCGAGTAATTGTAGGGATGCCAGACTAGCTGCGCGCGCATACGGATGTTTTGACGGGGTTTACATTAACGGTTCCAGAAAGGTGGTACAAACACATGGACCCAGTAATTTGCATTCAAAGTCGTCTAATAACTAGAATGTGTCTGATTCACGTAAGCATTATACTTCTGCAACGTCGGACGTGGTGCACATTCTTCGAAGTACGAGTTTCGATGACTCGATAGGAAACAACAAGTCTGCAACGATGGAATCAACAAAAGGGAGGTAACTCATCTGACACTTACATGTATAGTAACAACTGACTGGATTGTCTCCCTTTGTGTAGTGAGATTCGTGCATTGTCAACATCGTACATTTTACAAAGAGTGATTAAACTTGATCAGGTTGCTTATGATCACATGTATGAGGTCACGGTTTGTTGCAACACACAACCCCGAACTTGCCAAAATAGTAAGTTTTCTTTCCACTTGTAGTATTTGACATTAAAGAATGGATAACCAACTATTTTTTTAGCTAAGCCTAAGGATTTCATTGAAAAAGTGTTATCCATCAAACAGAACATTCATTCACAAGTTCAAAACAGGTTATTTTTTTCAGAATAGGTCAAAAGGATATTTTGTTTTAAATGACCCTGAAGAAGTCAAAATGGGCATTGAACTAAACATGTCCAAAAACTTGTTCCAAATGTTCAACTAACAATACTTGCAACTGGTGGTCTTTAATGAATTTTGTAAGTTTCTGCAATACAGTCTTCGGCGTTAAGCGGTGTACGGTGGACCGAGTCCACCAAATCTTCGCTCGGTCCACCAAAAGTTTCAAGTGAACTGGACGGGCGGTCCAGCTAAGCAATTTCCCTTGATAAATTTGATACCAGAAATCCCTAAAAATGTTCAGCCAATAATTTTTGGTAAAGCTGAAATCGACTTATTTGGATGCATACAGGGTCTCTCTCTGGTTTGGGGGAAGAGTACCTGTACCCTCAGGCAGGGGAATTTTAGCGTAGTTTTACACAGTAGGGGAAATTTCCACTTAGCAAACGAGTCAAAAATAAAAACTATTATATTAATTTTTCAAATTACTTTATTTAGTCTAACTCTTTACCTGACAACTTTATTCATGAAAATTATCAAGAAATTGAATATTATATTAACTAGTCAAATTTTCACCATCTACGGTCTACCACTTGACCATTATATGATGGAGCAGTGCAACAGATAATTTTTCATGCAATTTATAATTATAATAATAAATTTTCGCTTCCGATTTTTTAAATAGTTTTTTTTAACTTCCAATTTTTAACCTTAATTAATTTTTTTAAACTACTTGTACTAATTCTGAGAAGTATTAAACTGTCTTTTCGACTGTAAGACACGGTATTTGTGCCTTTTTTCTTTACCTGTTTTGATTGCATGTAGCAGAAGCCATTTCCCCAAAACATAAATTACGGTTCCTGGAAAATTAGCTAGTAGTTAACCATGTATAAATGAAGTTGTATTATAAAAGCACAAATTATCGGGAACCAGACACGTCAAAACGGTCATTTAACATGACCATGTGGTGTTCTTTGGATTTTATAGTTAACCGTTTGTAACGGTGCTTAAGTAAATTTGATCCCCGAAAATTACTCCCATAAACAATATGAAAACAAATTCGATGGCAGTTCATTTAGGGGGAATTTTGGTCTGAAATGGGGAAAAATATATAGTTTTTCATTGGAGGAATCATGCCGAATTTCGGCATCAAAATACGGAGATCGAGACCCCTGGCATACTTTTACGAAAAGACGCCATAAAATTCAGTGTCAAATTCGCAACGTACGCTTGTTTTATAAAATAAAGAGCGCCTACTCGGCAATAAACACACTCTTTTTGCATCAGCATGTCAATTATCAATAAAATCTATAAGCAGGAGGAGCTAGATTTACTACAGTCACCTAGTCAGCCAATGAGAATGCATTAAATGTTCAATATGTAGATGACTAGTTGATAGAAGGTTTATCACCCCATCATTGTTGGTAAACGTGAAGAAATTTGTAACACGTTTTCGTGCATGTTGTTACCTGCGTGTTTGTAACACCCACATAATAAATAAAATACTACATACTAAAATAAGTCAGTATATTATTGTTTACAAAATGTTTACTTAAAATACAAAAATAGTATGTTGACAAATTGTGTTTGCCGATCGCATAGAATTTTAGTGTGTAATGTCAAAGGTACGTCTTCATTTGTTTTAAAAGAAAATATTGCTATGACTGTGTGTTTTCTAATTAACGAGCTATACAAAAGTATAACTATACACTGATTACACCCAAAAACTTATGCTGCCAATTTTCACGAAAGTTAGCGAAAGTTAAGTCAGTGAAAGTAAAAATGTTTGATTACTCAACAATGGATTTAAAAAAAATAATTTTCGGACTCAAAGCGTTTATAGTTTAAAGGAATGGGTGTGGAGGGGGGGGGGGCTGTGGTAACAATTACTGGGACCCCAACTCTTTAGAAGTAGGGAGTCCATGTTCTGCAATCCTTGCGAGTGGAGCATAGTTTCCATTTTATTCTGCGCATTCAAGTAAATTTCAACCCAGGTACCAGCTCGGCCATTTGGGCCAGTACTGAACTCAAATAGGCCTGGTATACTTTATTTAACTGGCGATCTTGTATTAATATTGTGCCATATTTTTATTGAGAGTGAATGTAATGAATACATGATTCATGTTAGAATAAAAGTCTGAAAACCATAAATGCTTCCATTTTATTTTTTTAATAAAATTATTGATGCTGTATATATACGTAAGAGTGAATGAAAATCTACAAACAAATTGTGGTCCACTAAATTGTACGGTCCAGTTGATTTAGCTAGTTTGGTGGACCGACGGTCCACTGCTTTTAAAACTTATTCGTGAAGACTGGCAATATAACAAATTATTTTAAGTATCAAAAACATATTTTTACAAAGAAACAACAATATTAATAGCTGTTAATTTGTACTAGAACATGGCACATATCGGTCAGTTTCCCTGTTTATATTCTAGACAGTAGCTATAACCACCTAGTTTTCTACATATGATAGGTAGGTGAAATTTTGAGCATATATATATAAGGACATTTAAAGTATAAAACAAAGAACCTTAAAACTAAATTGTACTGTCATGATTTTTTTTCTTCAGAAAACCATGAAAAAAGGTGTCCAAAAAATGGTTAAATAATGATGTTTAAAAACATATTAACATTTGAAGTTGAACTTTGAGCTATTTTAATTTAAACAGCACCACAACTAATATTAATTGAGGCATGTCGTGGGAAAACTGGGCTTAATGAATGTGCGTTAAGTGTTGTCCCAGATTAGATTGTGAAGTCTGCACAGGATTATCTGGGACAACACCTTCCACTTATATGGTGTTTTCTGTTTCAATGATGAAGTCTCTCCTTAATGAAAATCCACTGCAGGCGTAAAGTGTTGTCTGGGATTAGCCCGTGCGGACTGCAGTATGTTATTGAAACATTTATAGTCATTTTCATCAAGCAGGCACATATTGTTAAGAAAGAAAGAATATTTTTTAATACCTGTATTATTTATTATTTGTTATAAACTATTTATGAATAATGATATAAAAGTAATATGGAAAGCCATTAATTTGTAAGCTTAGTTTATGCATGTACATGCATTATATTGTCTTCTTATTGTAATATAAGAAGGTGTTTTATATTATAAACCACATATTATATTCAGTAATTATTGTATGTTTTAAAAATGCAAGCCTTATTCTTGGGTATTAATACTACTTTCATAGTCGTGCATGTAGATTTACAATAAACGACAATTGTAGATGCCTTTTTTATCAACATGGAACATGTTATTTTCATTTAATCTCCAATAGACATTATCAAATTGTCAAGCAGTCCATCAATTAAACAAAATTTCTTATGTTTGTCTCAGGGAATACACATAAATAATAAGTTATTACAGTAATGAACAATACCAACATGGGTGCCGCCATCTTGGATATACATGTAAAATTATTACCTCATTTAGTTATCTATGAATTGTTGATAGATTACAGCTTTTTATTGTTTTGAAACGAATCGCATCATAAAGACAAATAGTTTGCCATTAAAAATAATACCACAATTGGAATGGTGCAAAACATTTTGCTGGAAAAAAAAGTGAAATGAATGTTTATTCTGGAAATTTCTAGGTTTTGCATTCAAATTTTGTGGGAAAAAAACCTGGTGCACCACAGCTTCAATGTATTAACTTTTATTATTGATTAGCAAGAATTACTTCAATCAATGTACAAGTCTCTAGAATCGCTGTAAAAAAACACCCTACAAAACGACCAGTAACTGTGACAACTTTTCTGCCAAGCAGTAAAAAGCGTCATATGCAGTTACCTCCCTTGTGGTTATACCTAATTCAAGTTATCAATTCACCACCTAAACAGTACATGAATATTCATCATTTGAATAAGCATGAATATCCTGGTTATACCAAAACTTCACAAAGTCATTAAAAAAAGTCAGTAAAAAAGTATTGAGCAGCTGTGGAAGATTGATCCAGGATCTTCTGGGAAAGAGGCGGACACTAACCCCGTGGCTAAAGAGCTAGCCCCAGAGCCTTTATTAGTCCAACAGCAAGGCTGTTGTGTGCCGTATAGGCCAATCACTACACAATCTTAACCTAAATTAATTTTGTTACTTCTTTACAGTTGACACTTTGGTCACTTCTTGTATATTACTTGACAGCAAGAAAACTTGACAAGACTGCCTATATAACTGAAAATCAGAGCAAGCCCGGTTCAAATATTACCAGTGCACGGCTTAGGGGCTGGTGTTAACTTCCACCACTTCTTTATCGTGATATGTAAAATTGAGAAACATAACCATCTAGACATCAAAATGTAAGGTTAAAAATTATGTTTTGTGTCATCTAACAATTTATTGTTCCTATTATAAAATACAAAGAGCATGACACTCATTCAATAACAAATGATAGTTTCTTGAGCAATCTTCATGTGCTTATTAGCTCACCTGAGCACAAATTGTTACAGGGACTTGACCTGCATTGTCATTTTTTTGGCTACATAATGCCTTGCAGTGGCAATAGGGATTACAATTTTTATCCAGACTTCAGCAGTCAAAAAATATGAAATAGACATTAAATTTTGCAGAAATCCTTTCTTATGGACATCTTACCAATCAAAATACAAAAAAACGCATTGAAATCGATCAAGTAATAACATTTTTTGTAACTTTTTATCGTATAGTTTCTGTTTGCAATAGGTGGTGAATAAGAAACAGATTTCAGTCGAGTAAACGTTATTAACGTTCATTAGAATTAATGCCAATTGAAGGACTATATTCTATTGACTGCGGCTTTAAAGGTCATTAACGTTCGTTAGAATTAATGCCAATTGAAGATGTAGTGAACTACCGGTATATTCTGTGGACTGCAGCTTTAAAGGGACTTGTTCACACCGTTTTGCATTTTTTGAAGTATGCCATTAAACGTCGTGACTTGACAAATTTAATCATCGGAACTAAGAAGCTCAAGTATAATAACAAAAGGATTTTTAAAAAAAGAAAAGAAAAAATGTGTTCCCAACGGAGATCGAACCCGGAACCTCGAGATTAAAAGGCTATCACCTTAACCACTCGGCCATTCCGTTTTTTATATTTCATACGGCATTATTTACATTGGGAATGCAATTTCATGTGCTTAAATATATCAATCAGTCTTCAATTATTTAAAAAATGATTGGGTAATACTTAAGTCTTGCTGCTTGGAAAAACAGTTTTACTGCTTGGAAAAGCAGTTTTAGTGCTTGGAAAAGCAGATATTAGTTGCTCTGGGAGGTGTTTAAAGTAATTAGACCTCATAATCAGGAACCAATTGATGGAGATTGGTTTAGTTTCCTCCCCTGAATCCCACTCCAGATTACAGCTTGCCTGTACTAGGAGAATGCTGAAACTGGGAAGCATGTAAGGGCTGGAGCTGTTTTGCAGAAATATCTTAAGTTAAATCTTCTGTTTGGCTTATATGAATAATTGTTCGCTTTTGACGCTCCGATCTTGAAAAGCCAGTGGAGGGATACAGGCACTTTTGTGCCTCTTGTTTTCTAACATTTGTATGACATTGTGCGTTATTGTGATACATGTATATGACGCTGTTAAAATGTAGTTTTCATGCACCTGACATTGTGCTAAGGGTTCACTAAATATCATTTATATTGTTAACTGTTGTTTACATAACTGTTAGGGATTTAGTAATTTATATGTACTTCAATGTAGTTCAACTTCCGATGTTTTTGTAAACTAGCCCCAGGTCAGTCTGCTGCTGTGACAGATTTGATACAAAGGTTTACATGTTTTCAGGTTTATATCAGTTTGTGTGCTTATTTGCGAAATGCTGCCTTAAATACCTGTCCTGGTGATGATTCAGTTTCAATGATTGTAACCTTCGTTGCTTGGATCATTGTTATAACAAAAAAATTATACATTATTGCAAAACAATCCACAAATCAGGAATATTTTATATATTTATTAAACTTCAGTTATTTAATAGAACAGTCAATGCAACAGAATGTGTTTTATACCACAACAACATTTACGTGAATGCCTTATTAATCTGTTGTATTTACACAGTTGATGTACGGAGAACAGATTGGTCAGCCAGGGACTCGAGTTCTGTAAGCAGCAGCAATGGAACTCGCGCCAGACACCGGACCTGTACCGACCTCCCTCCTGCCTAGGTGCAAGTGACTGTGGTTGGGATAGTTGTCAAGTTGAGGATCGAACCCCAAAGTCTTGCCAAGGTAAGGTTACATTAATATAATCAACAATCACTGCCTCAGTGGCATGCCATCCAATTGTAGTATGATTGCAATCAACTGATTTTTAGCTCACCTGAGCTTAAAGTGCTCAAATGTGAGCTGTTGTGGTCAGTCATGGTTCGTTGTCAGTTGTTTGTTGTCAACATTTTGTATTTTGCTTTGAACAACTTCTTTGAAGCCACTGGATGGAAGTTGAAAAAACTGGACATATATGTTCAGTCCTCACATAATCAAACTTGTGCAAATCCACATTAGATACTGTGTGTTGTCACTTGGGGTCAGACAGTGTATTTTAAGACTATTATTCATTGTAGTGGCATTAGTTGCTTGATGTAATGAAGGCCAGTACCAAGCCAGATTGTGGATTCTAAAGGCAAGATCCAGTTTAACAATGTGTGAGTTGTGCCATGAAATTAATTTGTCATATATATGCATGTCAATGATATATTCAAGTCTTCAGCAGTAAAACTGGATAAACTAAGTATGCAAATTACGTAAAGATATGTACTTCTAAATTCCATGAAGTTGATGAAAAACCTAGGCCTCAAGTTACCATTATGTTTGAAAAGTGAGATAGAAAAGTTTCGTAAACATGTGCATTTGGAGTTGTTTCCCTTCGACTGATTTTTGTACATTGACTATTCATTGCATAGTGCAAGCAAGTCTGATAACCTGTTTGTCGTTAAGAAGACCCAGGAAGAGGCTGTGGACACGATCCTCACAGTAACAGACCGACTGTTCACCAGCATTGGTGACGCCCACGAGATGGTGAAACAGGCCTGGCAATTCACACAGGTATAGTTTAATGTTATATAACTCATTGTTTGGCTAGCTCTACTGTCAGCAAGGTAATCAAAGCAATCTTACAATACAGAGTGGCATCAAATGTTGACTATAAGTTGATACTTTTGCCATAGAAACCATGGGATTGTCATGGAAGTATTGCTCACTGCATAATGAAAATAAGAACAATTGTTCTGCATGTGAGATCCGTGACATTGTGTAATTTGCTGGTACGTGATTTTGAAGAGTGTGGCTGGTACGTGATTTTGAAGTAGTGTGGCTGGTACGTGATTTTGAAGTAGTGTGGTGAATTGTTGATTAATAATTAATTACCTAAGGATTTAATTGAAGAATAGGTATGTTAGATCATGCCGGTATGTGTGTTATCATACTGACAAAAACTTTTGTTTGATAGGAAAACACTTCTATCTTCGTCTATAGGTGGCCTGTAGAGTACTAACAGAATCACAAGAAAACTTGATGAATTTCTTACTAATTCATATACTTGTAAACTTATCATCCACATGAGCTTGTTATTTTTCTGTTGTGTATTCACAGTTGAAGTACAGAGTGGTGTGGAAGTGACTGTGGTTGGGATAGTTGTCAAGTCGAGGTCTGGCCAAGGTAAGTTGACATTGATATCAGTAACAGTCGCTGCTTCAGTGGCATGCTGTTCAAATGTAGCATGTTTGCAGTAACAGATTTTAGCTCACCTGAGATTGAAGTGCTCAATTGTGAGCTAATTTGGTCAGTCATTGTCTGTCATCAGCTGTTTGTTGTGTGATGTTTGTTAATAACATTTTGTATTTTGATTTTAACAAATATAAGAAATGATGACATGTGTAGCTTGGTGCATTGAAGGCCAGTATCAAGCCAAATGCTATGGCAAGTTCCTGGTGTATTGTGAGTGAGGTGTACTTGTCTGTGCTTGTTTCCTGTAACTTCTTGTTTATTATATTGTACATAGTACTCAGCAAGATGCCTTCTTGCACATATAATAGGCATGTTCCAGTCCAGTGATTATTTAGTGACTTGTGGCCCCTGCTCTCTAACCAGACATGTTTCAACAGAAACTGTGCTAAGCCCCAGATTACCATAATTATTTTGGGCGTTTTGTCCATTGTGTGTGCGTGTGTGAGTTAACACTGTTAACACTGGGCGGAATTCTAGTCCCAACAATTATTTAGTGACTTGCGGCCTCCTTATTTAGTGACTTGTGACCTCCTGGTTTTCCACCAGACGTGTTTTACAAAATGTGTGCCAATCCCTAGATATATTTCATCTGCTCTGTGTGCCTGCATCAGTACGTCAGTTAACACTGCTAACACAGGGCAGAATTCAACCAAATTACACATAAATCATCCTTGGGTGATACAGAAAATCCATTTTGCATACAAGTAAATATTATTAGTCTACATTGCTGATATGACCTGTTACATGATCTTACATTTGCGAAAGTATACACTAAAAGTTCTGCACAGTCTATCAAGTTTTTGAGTTTTATACAAATTATCGAAGTACAAATTTGCTTCCTGATATATATTTGTTCACCACTGTAGGACAGACTTTTCAGTTCACTTTGTATATTTTGAGCATTTTTGTTTTACTGTCACCAGTTATACATGTATTTTCTCTAGTAAATGCCATGCATTTGTAAATCTCAACATACCATGTCTAAGCGTGTAGCAATATTGTATCATTTATCTGCTGAGTGGCACGTAATCTTCAGCAATTTATATAACTTTATTACTGGGTCTAAAAAACTATGTTGAAATTCCATGTCTGTTATTATTGGCCTGGACGATTTTTATGAGGTTCAACTGTATTGTTAATTGCATTGATGAGTATCTATGAAAGTGTGTTTAAATGACAGGTACTGTAAAAGCTCTGCGTTTTCGGACACTATAACTTTTCTGACACCCTCTTTTTTTAGCCAAAATAATTATTTGTTGACACTACAAATTTTCGGTCATCCTAATTTTAACCCATAATTAATGAATCTAAATTTTCTGACATTTTATATGACATTGGTATTTTAGCAGATTTCTAACCTGTTTACGTTAATCTGGTGACAAACCGCACATGTGTTTTTACAACCGGATGAAGGGCATAAAATCTGGCAGATAAATCAGTGGAGGCGGTGGACCGTTACATAACCATTATTGGGTAAAGAGCCTGTGCCATAAGTAATGGGTTTACCCGATGTGTAAACCGGTATTGATATCGTATATTAAATATATGCTGTTGAATGCAAATGTTAAGGTATGTGAATGAATTTGTCAACATATATAGGTTGAAGGTAAGGTTATGAAGATCGAACATTTGATTGGATCGTAATAATTAACCAATCACTTGAAAGAACGAAATTTATTTAACCTTATTAGCTGTATTGGAACTGAATAAGGATATGATGTCAATTAGTGCCAATTATGATAATCTGGTACCGGTTGCATTGAAATCTTTTGTTATGCCAATAAGTGTCAATTAACAATTCAGGTAGCTACGGTACTATGCCCCTACTCAACACGATAAGTGTGACAAACAGGCTCCAGTTTTATCGCACCCTATCACAAGTTGCACGAATGTTTGAAGGTGTTAAAGACAATCGTTTAAGATTTTTGGTTCAATAACAAACAACAAAATCATATTTTGCATCCTTTATTGCATTAATTACAGGTAAATAATATACGAGATGGTAATCTTTGAACTCGGTCGAAAAAAATGCAGTCTTGGCGTAATTTTCTTTTAAACACAATCATTCATTATAATTAATAATACTATATGGAGTGGTATTTATCAATCACTCGTAATAAGTAATCGATACTATCCATGTATATTCGGCAAAAAACGTTATACACTGGACATATCCGAACGTAATTGCAATATTGTCATAGTATCTATAAATTTTCTGACACCTGTAATTTGAGAATATTTTTTGTTTATCCAAATTTTCGGACACCAAAAATTTGAATTATTTGTAAGTGTCCGAAAACATAGAGCTTTTACGGTATTTGGTTTGCTCTTGCCTCTGTCTGTCTGAATTTGTTTATTGGTTCATTTTATCTTAAAGATACTGAACTCCAGATAGGCATAAAAATGTGCATTTTTTTTTATTTCTTTCTAAGTGGTAAAAACATCCATAAAACCATCAATATTTGTATAGAACACAATCAAATACTGTCAGGAACAGTATATTTTATTGAAAATAGAAGTTGAATAACCTCTCACATTCCTTGTACCTGGTATTCCCAATTAAAAAATACTGCGGCTTTCCCCAATACAAGCACCTGATTCAAGTGTGTGCATGCGCGACTCGAAAAAACTAATGTGTCATGTGATTATCATAAATATATCCTAAATATAAACAGCGCTTTTTTAAATTACTCAATGTGTTATAGCACCTGCAAACGCAATAGATTTAGGGACGATAAAAAGGAAGAAACTATATAAAATAATTATTTTTCAGGTAAATTAAAACATAAGCGACTAATTTTTAGCTCGACTATTCGAAGAATAGGTGAGCTTTCCTACTACCCCGGCGTCGGCGTCCGCGTCCGCATCAGTGTCTGAATTTGCTTAATGTTTTTATTCAAAAGTCTTGTAACTTCAAAACTACATAAGTTATTCACTTGAAACTTGGAATATACCTTTGTCATCAACTCCAGTCTCAGCAACTTTCCCCATAACTCTGTTTTGTATTTTGACCGAGTTATGCCCCTTTTTCACTTAGATTTTCTGGTTAAAGTTTATTTTCAAAGTTTTGTAACTTCAAAACTACATAAGTTATTCACTTGAAACTTTGAACTAACCTTTGTAATCAACTCCAGTAGCAAGGGCAACATTCCGTATAACTCTGTTTTGTATTTTGACAGAGTTATGCCCCTTTTTCACATAGATTTTCTGGTAAAAGTTTATATTCAAAAGTTGTGTAACTTCAAAACTACATAAGTTATTCACTTGAAACTTGGAACTAACCTTTGTCATCAACTCCAGTGTCAGAGGCAACCTTCTCCACAACTCTTTTTTTGTATTTTGACCGATTTATGCCCTTTTTCACATAGATTTTCTGGTTAAAGTTTATATTTAACATTTTTGTAACTTTAAAAATACATAAGTTATTCACTTGAAACTTGGAACTAACCTTTATCATCAACTCTAGTACCAGGGGCAACATAACCCATAACTATGTTTTTTATTTGACAGATTATGCCCCTTTTTCACACAGATTTTCTTGTTAAAGTTTATATTCAAAAGTTTTGTTACTTCAAAACTACGTAAGTTATTCACTTGAAACTTGGAACTAACTGTCATCAACTCTAGTATCAAGGGCAACATTACCCATAACTCTGTTTTGCATTTTGACAGAGTTAGCACACTTTTTACATAGACTTTGTGGTTAAAGTTTTTGTTCCAAAAATGTATAAACTATACAAGGCTTCACTTAAATATATTTAATATTTAACAAATTTATGCCCCTTTCACTATCCAAAATATCGACGGCCGAACGGAAAAATGTCGTAACTCACTTTTTAAAAATTTTACAGTAGAAGGAAAAAACTGTTATTTTACTTAATTAATTCTGCGTTATAAACTTTGTTTAACCAATAAGTGATAAAATTGTATAATTTTTACTTATAAAGATGTTACAGTCTGCAAAAATGTAATATTAAGCATTATATTAAAAGGTTTTTAACTTACAACAGTTTCCCGCTGAAATCTGTTAAAACTCCAGTATAAAAATTAATGGAAAACTGTCGCAAGTCAAACAATTATAACTTTCCATTTATGATATTTTATCATTACTAACAAATGGGATACTCTTTTAGTAATTATGACCTACAAAATAAAGAAAACAGCAGTCAATTCAAGTAGCGATATAAGAAACGCAATGTCCTTGGTATCATAAAACACAATACATAGTTTATAAAGGTGTATAAAGTTTAACATCATAACAAAAATAATAATAATAAAACTTGCATGTTAGTTACAAGAAGCAACAGTTTTTATTGGTTTTATAATAATAATAGTGATGGGATCTGGCCACGGTGTCAACGAAACTACTGTAGTCTTATCTTAGCCTTACACTGGAACAAGAGGGCCAAGATGGCTCTAGGCCGCTAACCGGAGTTTTAAGAATCATAGTGGATTGTACGAGCTTAATTGTAGCTGTTAAGATCTGTTTGAAGTAAAAGTTTGACAATGACAGACAACAGCAATGTCTTTAAACGAGTCCAAGTTGAGATTAAAGCAGTGGTTTCTGACAAGAAATTGTTCCACATTTTCAATTTAGTCAAAGGAGGAATACTTATTGCTAATATTTTGGGAATTCAAAATAATTTTAAAGAATATGTTAGAGGCAAATACCAACAAAAGCCCTCCCAGAAAAAAAATCCCGCACTGTTTTTCACAACCAGGACATTAGCCTGCTTGTAATTTTGATGACCCAGAAAGTATCAGTTTGTTGAAATTACACCCTGGACAATTATTATTATAATATCTGACTAAGTGTGGGTGATAATTATAATTAAAGACGATAATTGACCAAATTGTGGCAATTAAACACAAACTTAGTGCATTTATTAAGGGCAGTAAAATTCGTTAATTAGGACGTCACAAAAATTTATTCCAAATACTTTAGTCACTAATTTGTACGAGCGGGCTTATGCTCGGGGTGTGAAAAACAATTAGTGGGCTTTTTTCCGTGAGCGCTTTCCTCCAGATTCCGTTAGAGGGTCACTCAAGGAACATTTCTGTAAAGTCAAGGGTAGCGAATATATAATATATGGCGGATATTGCCTTACTTGTCTTTTTTTTTAAAAGTCGTTTGCAACTTGTCTGTAGAATAATTATATATATTGAAGCCTGTCTAAACTGAACCCTCGGAAAACCAATTCCCTGTCTAAACTGGACAATTGTTTCAGTTCCAATTTTTCGTCCTTCTTATTATGTTCATCAAAAACATGTATAAACTGAACACTGCAAAAACTGGTAACTAATTGCATGGTTTTTAATAAAAAATTGATAAGAATAAATAGTAAACAAGATTTTGTGTTTGATAAACACACATGCCCCCAGTTGGTGCTGGGTAGCCCATTTCTTAGTCCAAATTAAGTCAAGGTCAAAGTGAAGTTGGGTGATATGGGTGGATTGGGGATGGTCATAAGCAACAACTGTGTAAGTATCCAAGTGTTGTAGCAAGCAGTGTTGGTGCTAGGCAAAATGGTAAAATCTAGATAACCAAGGAACAGCCCATTTGAATTATTTTAAGTGCAAATTAGGTCAAGGTCAAAGTGAGGTTGGGTGATATGGGTGGATTGGGAACGGTCATAAGGTTACACATGCGCAAATAAATTCCTTCTTTGTTACATATAAAATATTCAAAATTTGATCTCACTTTTCACCATGACCAAGCTACTTTCCAATATATCACCATACATTTTTGGAAAGATGAGGACATAACCTTTTGAAAAAACAGCATGTCAAAAAATTCTATTTGTTGTAACTCAAAATATTTACCTTAGAAAAAACACACCGGTTTTGACGGGCATGGAGGCTGCCATTTTGCGCATGAATACATGGGCCAAAAGTAATGAAGCTGGGAACCACTATACAAACAGTAAACAGTAGTGCACACAACAGCCTTTTTTCTTATTGCTTACATATATACCTTTAAATTGATACCAGAACATATCATTTAAACTGTATTTTACAAATTATATGCATCCTGCACTCAACCACATGTGCTTATTATCTAACTAACAGCATGTAACCCTGAGGATGTGACTTCCGTTTTGGGGTAATTAGACCATAAGTAAAAACTGTGTAAATATCCAAGTGTTGTAGTAAGCGGTGTTGGTGCTAGACAAGACGGTAAAATCTAGTTAAACAAGAAATTGCACTTTTGAATTATTTTAAATGCAAATTAGGTCAAGGTCTAAGTGAAGTTGGGTGATATGGGTGGATTGGGAATGGTCATAAGTAACAATTGTGTAAATATCCAAGTGTTGTAGTAAGCGGTGTTGGTGCTCGACAAAACGGTAAAATCTAGTTAACCAAGAAATTGCACTTTTGAATCATTAAAAGACCAAATAAGGTCAAGGTCAACGCGAAGTTGAGTGATATGGTTGGATAGGGAATGGTCATAAGCAACAACTGTGTAAGTATCTAAGTGTTGTAGTAAGCGGTGTTGTTGCTAGACGAAACGGTAAAATGTACTTAACCTTGACACGGACGGAAGGATGGACAGAACAATCACTATATGCCTCCTGCATCAAGATGCTGGGTGCATAAAAAGCTAAATAAACCAAACGGCTATGTCTAGTCAGGTGCCACTTGGCTTTACCCTTGAGGTGTTAAGCAGATTATTGTCTCTTAATTGGTAACATGGCCTCTTAATAAGAGTAACAACAGAGAGCAAAAACCATGAGAAATTATTGACCAAGTCCAGATGATATTTTCACAGATTTTACTGTTTTAAAATCTGTCAAATTTTCACTTGTCCGTTCATGCTGTGGGACAACCTGAGCAATAAAGACAAATAAATTTGCTATACCTGAAATTTATTTCCAAATCCATCAGGTGGTGTCAGGCTATAAGATTTTCAAAGTTTTCAACTGAGATATATAAGAAAAAATTGCGCCGTCCTCTAGAAGCCATGCTGTTTGGTGATTTTTTTATCATTCAACAAATTCAGGAATAAAGGATGCATTTATGCCAAATTATTTCAGTGGATTCATACAAAAAGATTTTAAAGTTTTTATAGCTTGGCTTAGTTCAAAAAGCCAAATGAGGATAACTGTAATGCCCACTGGCGGGAATGTTTTTTAACAACTTGAAATAATTTGGAGGAAATTGGTTATGCAAGGAACATTTCTGTGAAATATTATCAAAATCTCATAAGTGGTTGCCAGGACGATGTTCAAAGTGTTAAAAAATGCTATATAAGGAAAACTTCCCCGCCCACTGGGGGCATTATTTTTTAACAAATCAAAATGATTTAGAGCAATATGGTAGATGTTCAACCTGGGAACATATCCATGAAATTATTTTTAAAATTTGGTTAGTGTTTGAAGAGAAGATTGTAAAAGATTGTAATACAATCATTAAAAAAACTGCTCCGCCCCAGTTTGTTATGTTCTTTAACGTATCAAATGATTTCCAAGAATTTGGTAGAGGGTCACCCAAGGAACATTTCTGTGAAATGATTTAAAAATCTTCCAAGTGGTTTCAGATAATAAGATTTTGAACTTTTCAATAAAAGCACATATTAGGAAAACTGCCCCACCCTTGGTGACTTTGTTAAAAAAGAAATCAAAATGTGTCAACCTAGGAACATCTCTGTGAAATTATTTCAAAATGCCATGGAAGTTGTTACAAAGAAGATTTTCAAAGTTAATATAATATTTAAAGTCAATAAAGCCATATTTAAGAAAAACTGTGAGCCCCACCCATTGGCTGCCATGCCTTTAATGAATTAAAATGCTTTTAGGAGTCATTTTGGATTAAGATTGTTTTAGTTGTCATCTAAAAATGCATTGATTAATTAATCAAACAGGTTTGGCTTTAACCTCCATCTTTGCTGAATTGTTTTGTTTAAATATGTAAAACAACTAACCTGCATTTTTTAGCTGTTAAAAGTATAACATATATATGCTTGTCTGATTTGTTTGGTTTTGAAAACCTTTATTTCTATTGTTAAGTTTAATGACATCATCATAATTATGACATCATTAGAAAAACAAAGTTCATGTAGTACACAACTCATTTTGAGTACAGTTTTCCATTTAGAATTAACTTTCATGTAAGAACAAACTTAATGGAAAACTGTCTGTAACTCAAGTTAGGACAGTTCCATTTTCTGAAATGATCCATTTGAGTTACCAACACTTTTGCACTGAGGGGTTTAAGGGGTTTTAATAAGGAATATGGTCATAATATTTTTTATGTCATATGTATAAGTAGTAGATATGACAAAAAATGCAAAAAAGTGATTTTTGGAAAAAAAGCGAGTTACAACAGTTTTCCGTTCAGCCCTCGATATGTACCAATGAAATACTTCGAAAAGTCGAGTGCACTGTCCTCTGACAGCTCTTGTTTAATGGGTTCTAAATGATGATGTGAGAAAATTATGTATTTTTGACAATTTTCTTTCATTTTTACAATTAGACCATGTGGAGTTCAGTCTCTTTAATGTTGTACCAGGGTATTTGTGTACATTTGAAGTTTTGTTCTAGGTATCAGAATCAGTAGAGTGAAAAGTAAAATGCAATCAGTAGAGTGAAAAGTAAAATGCAATCAGTAGAGTGAAAAGTAAAATGCAATCAGTAGAGTGAAAAGTAAAATGCAATCAGTAGAGTGAAAAGTAAAATGCAATCAGTAGAGTGAAAAGTAATATGCTCAAAATATAAACACAGGTTAAGAAAGTCAGTGGTATTGATTTCGTATCTCCTGTGAATGACATTAGGGTGTTAAATTATTGTGTGAAAAGAAATTTAAGAGGGACTGTAGGATATTGTAAGAAAATTATAACATAAACCGTCCATCTATTCTGATATTTTTATAATAATATTATAATAAATGTTGAGAAAAACTTATGTTTAGAAATGCATATCATGAGAGAAATTTAAAACTTAAATAATACTTTGCTGTGCAACAAACTAGTATACATGTATATACAGCATCTGGATGAGTCAGATTGTTGGCACATGTGCGGTTCATATTTTTTTAATGTAATACCAAATGTAGCTGTAGGATGAATGGGTCTGTATTGACAGAAAATATATAGTTGCATTTTTTTCATTAAATAAAATACTTTTTGTTGATATTGACAGTTCTTTATGTTATATAAAACATTATTGTTAGAACAAAAGTGACCCAAAATAAATTTGTAAAAATCAGACAGCCCCTCTTTAAATCAGAATGAGAAAGCAATTGTTAACTCACAGAAGCATAAGACAAAAATTCGTTAATTCATTTGAAATGAATTGTTCTCCTAACTGTTTGACACAATGAAACCAGTGCTACTTTGACCCTTTAAGTTGAAAACAATGCCAATACATTTAGTTGAAATAAAATGCCATTAAAACGTTTTATGGTCCAACGAAAAACAATGAAGTTTGAAAATGGATAATGTAATCTGTCTAAAAACAATGTCAAAATGTTTAAATCGAAATTCCCTTATCATTGGTCAGGATTACTGTTATTATATTTAACTATACTGTAGAAGTGGATATTTCTGCGTGTCAAACTTCGCGAAATTAAAAATTCAGACATTTTCTGAAATATATTGGCAAACCTCCGATATCATGTTGTGTCATAGTGTCACGCCTAGGCTAAAAGAAAAATTCTGTGTTTCGGGCAACCCGACCTAACGAAAAACCTCAACTCTACAGTTTTTAGCAACGATTGTTTTTCATGAAATCCCTGTTCGTCAGATTTTAGATTTGTTTCAATGTTTTTTAACGGAAATGTGTCTTTAAACAAAAGCAATGGAAAAAAAAACTGGGTCATGTGGGGTCTAAAACTAGGTCACTAAATCAACTTAAAGAAAAAGCTTGTGAACACTCTAGAAGTCACATTTTTTGCCCAATCAACATGAAACTTGTTCAGAGCATTTGTTCTAATGATATCTCGCGTGAGTTTGAAAATGGTTCTGGTCCGTTGAAAAACATGGCCGCCAAGGGGTGGGGCAGTTTTCCTTATATGGGTATAATAAAAGGTTGTAAACACTCTAGAAGTCACATTTTTTGCCCAATCAACAAAAAACTTGCTCAGAACCTTTGTTCTTATGACATTTTGGCTGAGTTTGAAAATGGTTCCGGTGGGGTGAAAAACATATCCGCAAGGGGGGGCAGGTTGCCTTATATGGTATAGGAAAAGCTTGTGAAAACTCTAGAAGTCACATTTTTTGCCCAATCAACATGAAACTTGCTCAGAACAATTGTCCCAATGATATCTTGGCAGAGTTCGAATCTGGGCATGTAGGGTCAAAAACTAGGTCACTAGGTTAAATTTAAGAGAACGCTTGTTAACACTCTGGAAGTCACATTTTTGCCCAATCTTGATGAAACTTGATCAGAACATTTGTCCCTATGATATCTTGGCAGAGTTCGAATCTGGGTCATGCGGGGTCAAAAACTAGGTCACTGGGTGAAATTGAAGAAAAAGCTTTTTAACACTAGAAGTCACATTTTTTGCCCAATCTTCATGAAACTTGGTCAGAACATTTGTCTCAATGATAGATCAGATGAGTTCAAAACTGGGTCATGTGGGTAAAAAACTAGGTCAATAGGGCAAATTGAAGAAAAAGCTTGTAAACACTCAAGAAGTCACATTTTTTGCCCTATATTCTTGAAACTTGCGCAGAACATTTGTTTCAATGAGATCTCGGACGAGTTTGAAATTAGCTCATGTCGGGTCAAACTAGGTCACTAGGACAAATTTAAGAAGAAAGCTTGTGAATAATGAAGATGCCACATTTATAATGAAACTTGCTCAAAACATTTGTCCATATGATATCTGAGACACATTTGAACAGGTCACATGGGGTCAAAAGCTAGGTCACCAGGCCAAATTGAAAAACAAGCTCGTGAACACTCTAGAAGCCACATTTTTAGCAGAATCTTTATGAAACTTGCTCAGAACAGTAGTTCCTTAGACCCTCAGGTTCTGTAGTTCCTTAGCCCCTCAGGTGAGCAACTTAGGGGCTTTTGGCCCTCTTGATTGAGACCGTTGCACGAAACACACAATTTTGGCCCTAGCAGCGATTACTGTGACTGGCACCCATGGAGTCCAACAAAAAACAACTTGACCCACTTAAGATAAACAAGTAACAGTTTGGCTTCATCAGCTTACATGTTATATTGGGCATTCACCCTTGACAATGTTAATTTGCTTCCTGAGTTAGCAACAAAATTACAGCTATGGGACGTGAAAAAATGTGCTGCACGCCGTCCACGTGGAGTTTGCCAACAGTTGATGTATGTTATATGCAATACTAACCTTACGTAATTTTCAGTGGTGTTTACAAAAGACCATGTAACAATATACAATAAGAACAACTGAATATCGTGATGTTACGTTGTAAATATCAGCGTTAAAAATATAATTTTTTCAATTAATTAATTTTATTACATTTATGTATGTTAAACATTTTATTTCCTTTGGGTATTATGCATATGGACTGTAACATACACATATTCCTATTTGAGATCCGTTTTCAAGTACATTTTTTATGTGATTTTCGCTGACAGAAATGTTGGTGATTTTTCTAATTCTAATTTACAAACATTACCACGTTGCTAACTTAACCACTTATACAGTATTTTAAATATGTATTGTTTATTGGGCACAGAAGTGTGTTTAAATTGCTTTGTCTGTCCTGATTGTTTTGGTTATTAATCCATTGTATTCTTATCTTGATTGGTGTATATAACCACCATTTCAGAAATTGAGGTGAAAATAGTATCATATCTCTTGCGAATGACTACAGTTTTTTTATAGAAATGTAAAACAATTGTTAACATACAATCCCCACAGTCATAAATCCTTAAACACATTGTTTTTTAATAGATCTTTGATTCAAAGTAATCAGTGTTGCTTTGACCTTTTCAGCAGAAAACAAAGCAAAAACTTTGGGAGAAATTATACGCCTTAAGAACTGTCTATGGTCCAACAAATTATTATAACCAGTTTGAAACCAAATGACTAAACACATGAATATTTCAAATAGCTTGACAAATGTGATACCCCTCCCCAGTGAATTCCTTTGAGCAAATGGTCATGTCAAGCTAGATAAAAGATTTGTAATACCTTCAGGATTGTTTTGTGAAATGTAAAATACCTACAAGTTATGAATAAATGCATTTCATAAAAAATGTACTGGTTTATAATTGGGTCAAGTTAATGTGTTTTTAGACTGTTGGTGGAAGTCAAGGGTCTTTTGAGAGAGTTATTTCCGAAAAAGGTATCGCGGAAAACTACTTCTTTTCTTTGCAGGCTACGAATCAGTTAATCTAAACCTGAAATGTTTTTGTACCTTAATTAATTATTTAAGATAATATGTCATGTGTATTATATGACGTGTAAATTATGTGATTTATTACAAAAAAGTTTCTAAAAAGTCAAGTTATTAAAAACGTTAGGTCAAGTTAATAACACCCATATTTTCGTTGTTTACTTCAATGTTAAAGAAATATTCACCTGGGTGTCCTAGAATAAGACCACTTAATGAATGTGCTACATCAGTTACTTTTGAGTTATTGTGTCAGTGTTACTTCTTGTTACAGATTCTTAGTCTGAATATTTTGACAACAAATTGATGCTATTTGTATTTATTTTAAACTGTAGCATGGAAAATCGAGAGCATGCAGAGCATGACCTACTTTTGACTGAGTCAGCTACAAAGCACAATCAGTGCTCCCACGCTTTAGCGATTATTCTGCATGACTCTTTGCAGATTGACTTGGTAACTAGCATGTAATGTGAAATGTTGAAATCAAATTAGCCAGGATGACTAGGTTGGACTGTATTTATGTCCCCACAAAGTGGGAAGCATTAAGCATTGCACTTGTCTATCTGTCTGTCTGTCAGTACATCCCAACATTGTGTGTACTCTACTCCTCTGTAACTGCTTTCAAACCACTATGTGTAAGTGATCGTAAAGATGAAAAGTGCGTTCATATTCCAGATATTTGGTTTCTGATGCCTCAGTGTACTGAATGGTGTTGGTTATTGGTTCATTTTATTAACCAAATTTTTTGAAGAAAAATTTCCGTTATTAGATTGGGGTATGTCGTTAAGCAGGCAGGTGGGCGAGTGTGTAGGTGGTGTGGCTGTGTCAACTTTTTGTTTCCGCTCTCTAACTAGAGAACGGATTGAGAGATTTTAATGAAGCTTCAAAAAAAGATACCTTATATTGAGACCTCGCTAGTGATTGCATATGGGGTGGGTGGGGTCATGGTCAAGGTCACTGTTCCTAAATATAGAAAAACAGTTTTCGCTCAATAACTTGAGAATGCATCGCGATATTTTAATGAAACTTCATACATAGATACCTTATATCGAGACCTCGCTTGGGATTGCATATGGGATGGTTGGTGTCAAGGTCACCGTTATTAAAAATAGCGCTCAATAACTTGAGAAGCCATCGAGATATTATAATGAAACTTCATACATAGATACCTTATATTGAGACCTCGCTTGGGATTGCATATGGGGTAGGTGGGGTCAAGGTCATGGTCACCTTTACTAAAAATAGAAAAATGGATTCCACTCAATAACTTGAGAACGCTTTGAGATATTTTAATGAAACTTCATACATATGATATACCTTATATAGAGACTTTGCTTGGGATTGCATATGGGGTGGGTGGGGTCAAGGTCTCCATTACTAAAAATAGAAAAATGGAGTCTGCTCAATAACTTTATAATGCATCAAGATATTTGAATGGAACTAAAAACATCGATACCTTGTATCTAGACCACACTTGGGATTGCATATGGGTGGGTGAAATCAAGGTCAAGGTCAATGTTACTAAAAATACAATAACGGTTTCTTCTCAATAATTTGAGAACACATTGCGATATTTTAATGAAACTTTATACATAGATACCTTATAACGAGACCTCGCTTAGGAATGCATATGGCACCCAGAACTTTCTTTCATTATTGTGCTGACTTTTATGCATTTCATTAGAAAACATTGTTTTTTGTGTGGAATTTCCATGTTTCTTGTTCTAATCTTGCATTTGTGCATCTTTTGTTAAAACTGCCTATAATTTGAAGTTTATTTCTAGGTATCAAAATTGGTAGAATGTAAAGTAGAATGGTCAAAGCGAACCACAGGTATAGAAAGTCAGGTGCAAATCATTTCATATCTCCAGCTAATGACTACAACATTAAATCAGAATATGAAAGGAAAATAAATTAGCATGAAAAAGCAATTGTAAACTCACTGAAGCTTACCCACAGATCCATTAATACATTGTTCTTTAATATCTCTTTGGCACAATGAAACCAGTGCTACTCTGACCCTTTCAGTTGAAAACAAAGTGAACAACTTAAGCGGAAATAACGTGCCATTTAAGCGTTTTATGGTACAACACAAAGTAATGAAGTTTGAAAAACATTAGTAGAATATGATCTGTCTAAAAACAATGTCAAAATGTTTAAATGGAATTTTTGTTAGTATTGGCCAGGGTGACATTTTAGCTCTCCTGAGCACTTTCACCTAATCACAAAGTGCTTAGGATGTCAGCTATTGTGGTCAATCTCTGTCCATTGTCAGGCGTCCATTGTTTGTCATGTGTTGTCAATTTACTTCAAACAACTTATCTGAAACCACTTGGTGGATTTTAACAAAACTTGGCAGGAATGTTCCTGGGGTGGTCCTTTATCATATTCCTACAAATTCGGTGGAAGATCTGTACAACTCTGGTTGCCATGATAACCAATAGCTTTGAAAAATATCAAACTTAAAACTTGTCAGAAACCACTCGCTGGATTTTAAAGAAATTCCATCGAAATGTTACTTGGATGACACCCCACAAATTTCCTTCAAATAACATGGTTTTGTTAAAAAAAACATGGCCACTGGGGTGTGTGAAAGTTTTCAAATATATGGTTGTATGGGCAACTTTGACAATCTTCTTGTCAAAAACCACATGCTGGATTTTAAAATAATTTCACAGAAATGTTTCTTGGGTTCCCTTCTACCAAATTCCTTCAAATAATTTTGATGCATTAAAAACCATGGCCGACAGGGGTGGGGACTTTCAACCGTATATTGTCAGAAAGGCAACTTTCACAGTCTTCTTGCCTGAAACCACGTTTTGGGTTTCAAAATAATTTCACAGAAATGTTTCTTAGGTGACCCTCTACCAAATCATTTTAAAGTCATGTTGACTTGTTAAAAAAACATGACCACTACGGAGTTTAGAAATTTGACCATATATGGCTGTATTGCAACTTTGACAATATTCTTTTCAGGAAACAACTGTTTGAATTTCGAAATAATTTCAAAGAAATGTTTCTTGGGTGACCCTCTACCAAATTCCTTCAGATTTTAATTTTTTGTAAAACATGGCGTCAGAGGGTGGGGAAGTTGACCGTATATAGCTGTTTAGTCAACTTTGACAATCTTGTTGGAAACTATAGCGGGAAAACATTGAAGTGTGTTCATGTATATTTGGAGATGTTTGTATTACTTATTTTAGATTCAGTTATGGATACAATTGAATGTAGCTTTAGTTACTGCTAGGTTTAAGCAAGGACAGAGTGTGTAGTTGTATGCGTGTCTACCTATCAACCAATCGACTAGGGTTCGAATCACGGGGTAAACTTTTTGCATCAAAATGTTTTTTAAACGAAATATACAATACTGTGCATGAGAATATCTAGGAAATGATGTTTGTGTTTGAAATAAACGCATGTATCTTATATCTAATATATATAACATATCTTATTTTTCTGTTCTGTTTTTATGCCCCCCCCCCCCTTCTTCTAAAAGTGGGGGCATTAAAAGAGAAATAAGATTTGCCCCTGTCCGTCCGTCTGGCCTGTCGGATTTTTGTGTCACGCGTAACTCAAAAAGTATAACTACAACAGGGATGATGCTTTATAAACGTATTTATCAGCATGTTAACTTGTGCACCTGGGTATTTTTGCGCAGGTCTTTCCGACGTCAAAATTATGGCCCTTTTTTAGCAGAAAATGACATTTTTGGAATTGTGTCGCTTCTAACTCGAAAAGTATTACTGCTACATTGATGAAACTTTATAAAATTATTCATCACCATGTAAACTTGTGCACCTGGATATTTTGGCGCAGTTTTTTCCGACATCAGCAGAGTTTTGTGACAACCAGCGGAATGTGGGGGCATCCGTGTCCTACAGACACATGTCTAGTTACTTAAGAGTTTGTATAATTTGACCACAGAAGTTGTTTTGTTTAATTACCATTATTATACCTCGCTTCGTTTTCCCATTATAAAATCCCATATACCCATCCCTAATTTTAATATACCATGGCATTGGTAAGTAATATTCCCCGAGGGGGGGTTTAATTTTTAATAACATGATGCGCTTGGACCAAAATATACACAGCGCATGGGCCTAAAAGTAGCATTTTGTGTTTTCTGAGAAATCCGTATTAGCAAATAATTTGTAGACGCTTATTAAAATAAATTTAAAAAATCTAAGTCGATAAGCTCTTGATTTTCCAATATTTAACTTTCGTTTACTATGTACGACTTTATTGTTCTTTGAATTACAGTATTTTTGTTCGGTATAATAAAATAAATATCGCAGGCATATTGAGGGGTATAGTAAATATTGCCTCCCATTGGCCTCGTTTGACATCAGTCTCCTCAGGGTGCAATATATTTACTATACCCTTTAACTGCCTGTATATTACAATATCCACATGAATGCCTTGTTATTCACTTGTAGAATACTCAGTTGATGTATGGAGGACAAATTGGTCAGCCAGCAACTCAAGTTCAGTAAGCAGCAGCAATGGAACTCAAGCCAGACACTGGACCTGTACTGACCTCCCTCCTGCCTAGGTTGAAGTGACTGTGGTTGGGATAGTTGTCAAGTAAAGGATTGCAAACACAAGTTCTTGCCAAGGTAAGATAACATTTATGTCAACAATAGTTGCTGTCATGCTGTCCAAATAAAGTATGGTTGCAATTAACATATTTATACCCCCCCCCAAACGAAGTTTAGGGGGTATATAGGAGTGAGCTTGTGGGTCTGTCGGTCAGTTGGTTTTCATAGTTTCCGGATGATAACTCACGAAAGGCTTGACATATTCAAACAATTTTTGGTACACATTTGTAACACAATAGAACACAAGTGATGTTTGACTTTGGTTCTAAACCACTAACTTTTGACAGAGTTATGGTCCCTTTTTTACTTCAATTCCCTAAAAACATGGTTTTCGGACGATTACTCAAGAATTGATTGACATATTCAAATAATATTTGGTATGTACATCATAAAATACAGGTCAGGTTTGACTTTTGTTATAAAACACTAAATTTTGACAGAGTTATGGCCTCTTTTTGACTTAAATTCCCTAAAAACATGGTTTCAGAACTCATGAAAGGCTCAACATATTTAAATTATTTTTGGTACATAGGTGTAACACCATAAAATACAGGTCAGGTTCGACTTTTGTTGCAAACCACTAAATGTTGACAGAGTTATGGCTCATATTGAAATTAATTTTTTCCAAATACACTGTTAAACATTCACAAATTAAAGCATTCTCATTGTGTCCATTTCTTTCAAATGTTTGTGACAAGGCCATATTGTGGAGGTATATCCGTCACTCATGTGACATTTCTAGTTTTAGCTCACCTGAGATTGAAGTGCGCTAGTGTGAGCTATTGTGGTCAGTCCTGGTTTGTTGTCAGTTGTTTGTTGTCTGTCATTGTTATTAACCTTTCGCCTGAAACAACTTCTCTGTAACCGCTGAATGGAAGTTGAAAAAACTGGTCGTATATGTTCAGTCTTCACAGATTTGCATAGGAATCCACATTTGATACTATGTGTTGTCACATGGGTCAGACAGTATGTTTTAAGACAATTATTCATTGTAATGCCATTAGTAACTTGGTCCAATGAAAGCCAGTACCAAGCCAATTTGTGCATTATATTGTAAAGTTCTAATCTAATAATTCTGAGTGAGTTGTTTGATGCAAAATTACTTGTCTGTTTCTTGTCCTTTGCAACTTCTTGTAATGAATTGAAGTACTTAGCACTCAGTACCATGCCTTGTTGCGCATATAATAGGCATGTTCCAACGATTATTTAGTGACTTGTGGCCTCCTTATTTAGTCACTTGTGGCCCTCTGCTTTCTGACCAGACATGTTTAAACAAACATTGTGACAAGCCCATTAATTATTTTGTGTGTTTCGTCCATTGTGTGTGCGAGTGTCATTGAGTCAGTTAACACTTTCAACACTGGGCAGAATTCCTGCCCAGTCATTATTTCGTGACTTGTGGCTTACCTATTAAGTGACTAATGGGCTCCTGCTTTTGCACCAGATGTGTTTAAAAAAAATTGTTTCAAGCCCATTTTTATTGTCTACGTTGATGGTACGACCTGATACGTGATCTAACATCTACAAAATCATTCTGCACGGTGTCAAGTTATAAATTTTATAAAAAGTACCAATTCGCTCCTTGTAGTTGTCCGCCACTAAAAAACAAAAACGACTGCTTGTAGACAGACTTCAGTTTCACTTTGTACATTGTGAGAATTGTTGTTTTACTGTTGCCAGTTATACATGCAATATCTCTGGTAAACGCCCTGCATTTGGAAATCGCAATTAACCCAAGCCCATGCTTGTTTTTGTAGCAATATTTTACCATTTATCTTTTACTAATTTTAAAAAACAAAATCAAATGCTTTTATTTTGCTATTTTTACAACTTTATTGTTTCTGGGTCTAAAAAACAATAATGAAATATTTAGATGGAATGTCCGTTATGGCCAGGATGACTGATGAGGTTGAACTGAATTTTTAATTTGTATTGTATTTGTATTGGTCAGTAGGTATAAACGTTAAGAGTCCCGAGTGCAAAATGCGATCATGGTCTGATCCGTTACCATTTTCCTTCAGTTTAAAGTAGTATCAGTAAAAGTCGGGCAACCAAAAGCTTGAAAAACTAGCTAACTTTAAAAATAATGTAACAAAAATGTTCCTTGCGTGACCTGCTACCAAATTCCTTAAAATAATAACATTCAGTTTAAGCTTCGCTCTCTGCCATTTTGTTCAAAATATAAGAAGTCACAAACTAGACAAAATAAAATTTGATGCTAGCAGATATGTGTAAGATAAAAAAATAAAAGAAAAACAATTGTCAATTAAATTTCTAAGATAATTTCTTGAGGGGAGAATAGATATATTAAAGTTTTGGCTACGAAATTGGAAGTTACGTAGCCCTAGTTACCACAACTCAGGGTAGCAACCCAGGGCTACTTTGGTCCTCTTGTATTATGTTTGAGCGTATTTAACTTTGTATTGTTTAATGGGCATGAAAGTGTATAAATTCTGTTTGTTACTGGTTCAATTTATTTTTCTCTTGATTGGTGTATATAAGTACTGTTAAAGAAATTCAGGTGTAAATTATATCCTATCTCTTGCTAATGACACTGCAGTTTTGAAGCAGAATGTTAAAACAATTGTCAACATACAAAACCACATTAATAAATCCCTTAACACATTGTTCTGTAGTAGATCTTTGGCACAGAGTAATCAGTGCGTCTTTGACCCTTTCAGTGGAAAACAAAGCAAAAACTTTGGCCGAAATAATATGCTTTAAAAACTGTCTATGATCCAACCATTTATTATTGAGTTTGAAAACAAATTAGTAGACACTTCAAGATTTCAGATAGCTTGACAAATGTGATAGCCTTTCCCAGCGAATTCCTTTGTGTAAAATTATCATGCTAAACTAGATAATAGATTTGTAATACCTTCGGGTATGCTCATGACATGTAAGTTACTTACACGTTATGAATAAATGTGTTAGATTCAAAATTTACTGCTTTATAAGTGGGTCAAGTTTGTGTGTTTTCTTTCCTGATTTTGAGATCAAAATCAACTTTTGCAACTTTGTGAACATAAATTGATTTATTGTCGCAAACTTATTCATAAACTGCACTCCTTAAGTTTAAATATTTTCTTAAGGATATTCAAGAATATCCCTTCTAAATGGCTATGTAAATAACTGGCTCTTTGATACTTTATGTAAAATTTATCCAACCTAGACCACAGTAGAGTAAATTGTTTGCTTTACTGTATAGAAAACAAATGACAAAAACCTATAATAATACCACCAGAAGTATTGTCCCATGACGAGCAAAGTGCTCCCTTCATGGTCATTTTGTGTAGCAATTTGCCAGCAGTATTCTTAGATGAGAAGCAGCTATGGAAAAACATGGTATTAGCCATTTAATTATAAAACTTTCCTCAGTAATTTACCTTAGTTATAACAACAACAACATCGATCACATATACAGTAATTATGCCCCCCATCAAAGATGGCGGGGTGTATTGGTTTAATGTCGGTCTGTCTGTCGGTAGGTCGGTTGGTAGACCACTTTCATTTCCGCTCTCTTAAGTCTAATAGTTTTTATCCGATCTTAACTAAACTTCATGAACATGTTTATTGGCATGATATCTCGGCCAAGTTCGATAATCAGCCAAATCGCTCCAGGAATTGTTGAGTTACGGCCCTTGAGTTGTCTAAAATTAGCCTTTTTAGCAGTTTCCGCTCTCTAAGTCAAACAGTTTTCATCTGCTCTTCACTAAACTTGCTGAAAATGTTTGTGGGCATAATTTTTTGGCCAAGTTCGATAATCAGCCAAATCGCCCCAGAATTTGTGGAGTTATGACCCTTGAATTATCTTAAATTGGCCGTTTTAGCGTTACACTCTCGAAGTCCAACAGTTTTCATCTAATCTTCACCAAACTTAATGAAAATATTGGAGGTTATAGTATCATTGCCAAGTTTGATGATCAACCAAAACACAACTGGATCTGCAGAGTTACGTGGAGTTGATTCATCTAAAATTGTCCTTCTAAGCAGTTTTCACTCCCTATGTCCAACAGTTTTCATCCGATCACCACCAAACTTGATATTTAAAAGATTGCTTATAACCTAGAGGGGGCATAACTGTTTTAAAAACAGCTCTTGTTATTAACTGTGGTGTGTTGATTTTATCCACCACCTTTTCTTGTCTCTAATAACCATTATTTAACATTTATGATCATGTTCTTCAGTTTCATTGTAATCAGTTATACTATTCATTATTATTTACTTATCTGTAAAGAAATTCACAACTTTATGTGCAGTTTTAGAAATATTACACTTCCAAAATTTGAACATTGAAAATATTTAAGATGTTTTCTGTAATATGGCCCCTGATCAACAAAATAAACCATTTATATTGTTTGAGGTTTGTTCACTAGCCAATTTACCATGTTCTTTTTGAAATACAATGAATTGAATTCCTTTCAGTGTCAATTATGCTTCACCACCCATTGAAGACCTGAACATTCATGCCAAAATTAAATCATGTTATTTGTGTACGACTTTGAGATATCGATTCAGCTTATGTTAATTCAAGACAATTTCCTATTATTAACATAATATTTATGAAAAGGGTATACATGTATATGAGACAATAATTAAGTTTGGAAGACATGGTTCTGTAAGGATTAAAACACACACCTAAAAATGTGTGGTCTTTAATGAAAACTTGCTATCTGCAAAGTTAATCAATAGTGAGCAGGCACGTTATGGTATTTCATGTACATTCCATTCATATCTCTTACTACTACTACAAATTGTCGCACGCCTGCAAAAGTATCACTGTGACCAATGTTTATGTAATAAAATAATATATGTTTTTCAAATTTTTACAGAAACAAAACAACATGGTTCAATAATATTCTCTGTAAATGAAGTTTGTTATGCACCCACTTTAGAGGGGGGGGGGGGCAATTAGAATTGCGCTTGTCTGTCCATCCGTCCTTCCGTTGGATTTTCGTGTCACGCATAATTCAAAAAGTTTAACTGCTAGAGTGATGAAACTTTATAAGCATGTTCATCAGCATCGGGGCTTGTGCACCTGGGTATTTTGGTGCAGTTTTTTCACACATCAGCGGAGTTAGTAAAAAAAGATATTTTTTGGTCTTGTGTCGCGCGTCACTCAACAAGTATTGCTGCTAGAGTGATTAAACTTTACAAACATATTAATCTGCATGTGAACTTGTTCACCTAGGTATTTTGGTGCATTTTTTGCCAACCGGAGTTATGGCCCAGAAAATAATGACATTTTTGGACTTGTGTCGTGTGTAAATCAAAAAGTATTATTGCTAGAGTGACGAAACTTTATAAACTTATTAATCAGCATGTGAACTTGTGCACCTGAGTATTTTGGGGCAGTTTTCTCAGACATCAGTGGAGTAATGGCCCATTTTTAGCAACATATCACAATTTTGGACTTGTGTTGCACATAACTCAAAAAGTATTACTGCTACTGTGATGAAACTTTATATACATATTAATCAACATGTGAACTTGTGCACCTGGGTATTTAGGTGCAGTTTTTTGGACATCGGCAGAGTTATGGACCTTTTTTTAGGAAAAAATGACATTTTTGGACTTGTGTCACGTGTAACTCAAAAAGTATTATTATTAGACTGATGGAACTTTATTAACATATTATTCAGTATGTGAACATGTGCACCTGGGTATTTTGGTGCAGTTTTTTTCTGCCATCCGTGGAGTTATGACCTTTTTTTTAGCAAAAAATGACATTCTTGGATTTGTATCGCTTGAACTCAAAAAGTATAACTGCTAGACTAATGAAACTTTATAAGCATATTCATCTGCATGTGAACTTGTGCACCAGGGTATTTTGGTGCATTTTTTCCAACATCAGAGATTTGTGAAAACCAGCGGAATGTGGGGGCATCCGTGTCCTACGGACACATGTCTAGTTTTTATAAATGTGGACCTACCGTCGATACGCCCCTTTACTAATATTGATTGTAGTATCCTAATTTAGTAGTACTGTAGGCCATTAGAAAATGTCTTGCAATTCACGATTTCTTGAAGAATTTTAATTATAATAGTTTGATCCATTCTATACTTGAGATTATTGATCAAATACTAACACCCGCAAATTCAGAACATATATGTTCAGACAATTATGCATTGTATCTATGTGTGTATGTACATGCCATGTATAATGTTATGCCCACACTAAGGTTAAACCCTGTAGTTTATTTCATCTTCAAGCTGTGATTGTTGAAATAACACCCTGTGGGATAAACTTAGCTGTATTAGTTGATACAGTGGCATTGTTTACTTTTGCCGATCTCATTTTCTGGTCAGCCATTTGAAGATAATTTACATACATTGTATTTAAAATACGCAAACATGTTTTCTGAAACATCCAGATTAAATTTGCAACCACACATGTGCTTCGATTGAGAGTTTTTGAAAATGAGCATAAAGGTCATGGTCATTCATTGTGTATTTTTTTTTACTTAGATCATAAATAGTAAGGATCATTACGCAGTTGTGACTTTAAAGGTCCTTTTTAATGAAAGTTTTCTGTGAAAGTTACTATTCAATTATTTGTTGTACAAATTACAGAAACATATACAATGAAACTTGTTAACAGCCCAAGTTTTGTTTGTTGTATTTCTAGAATCTTGGGACGAATTCTTTATTACAATTCGTACATTTTGTATTCAGTACTGCTAAAAGCAGTTGTACTACCAATTTATGCATTCCACGGTTTGTTAAACATTTTGCCCCCATTTTGAGGGGGAGAGGTGCATATAGATTTGCCCTTGTCCGTCCTTCAGTCGGATTTTTGTGTCACGCGTAACTAAAAAAGTATCACTGCTATAGTGATGAAACTTTATAAGCATATTAATTCGCATCGGGACTTATGCAACTGGGTATTTTTATGAAGTTTTTTCTGACATCAGCGGAGTTACGGCCATTTTTTAGAAACAAATGACATTTTTAGATTGTGTCGCGTGTAACTCAAAACAGGCTGTCAACTGGTCCTACTTTTTCTTACTTTTCCTACTTTGTTAATTCACTCATACTTTTTCCTACTTTTTGGTAAAAAAACCTCCTATTATTCTTACTTTTTTAGTTTGCCAGAAATGAAGATGAATTAAATAATGTTTTATATAAAAAAGTACAAAGTCTATTTGTAAATTTATTGTATAGATGGGACAATGTGGTTTGTTCCCCTGCTAATTTGTCTGGAACTATTTTTATTGTATGTATTGACTTTGACATGCATAGATTTGTATTCACAGGCCTTTTAAAGGTTCTGAGATATTTAAAAGGTGTTAAAAATCAAGTTAAAGTCATGTGCACTGAATAATGAATCTGTTATCATATACATGTGTAGATATAATTGTGGTTTTGTTCCCAATGATGGGCTTACTGATGGAGCTCAGTGTACTTTCTAGCTCTAAATGTCTAGTGTAGATTTTATTCAGATCTTGTATCAAATAATGTTATTCAAATACATATACAGGACATCAGATATTTAGAATCTGACAAAATGCATTACCCAATTGTCTTCTTATTGTCACAGAAAATGTTTAGCGATTTTTGAAAATAATACTATTTATCAAGATTTTTCTGAATATGTACCATGTGCTATTCCTTTTATATTATGAAAGATTATCACAAAGATGGAGTATAATCCCATCCTTGATTCTGTACTTGCTCTAACCAATATGTTAGAAATCCTGTGTGTTTGTAAATTGTGATAAGTCGTGCTGAATTCACCTATTCATTATCCTGATGTCCTTCCTACCCATTGGTGTACAACAAATGCAAGGGAGGTATGAATTCACAGACACAGACATCTTACTGTGGGTTAAAGTCTCTGGCTGTTGATCACTTGCCCCTTACCACTGTAGGCCCAAACCACAGTAGGCTCAAGCCTTAATGGGGTCATATTCTTTGAAGTGAGAAAGCTACCCATCTAGCTTATGAAAGATCAGTAGTTCTACCCAGGTGCCTGCATGTTTGTTGTCTTTCTCCACCATGAAAAGCTGGAAATCGCCATATTATAACTGGTTGATGAGTGTGACATTAATTCCAATAAACAGTAGGCAAAGATGGTCAGATACAACTGGAAGTACAACTTTAAAAAAAAAGACAATTAATTTCAAAGTGCTTGATACTATTGGTAGTAGTAACTCTGTGAAACCTTTGGTATTGATGTAACATATTCTGCAGTGTACATGTTTATTGTAATCATAACCTTATGTTTATTTTGAGCTAGTTATTGGTATGTTTGTATCATAAGTTAATCAGTTAAAAAAAACAATTCAGGATTTGGGCAGATGTCCCATGATCACATTTCTCAAGCTGAACAGTTGCCTATTGTTAACATTGAAGGGTAATTTACAAAGTTCAGTCAATTTAAACGTAACTTTGCTATGGTAAATGTGTTTACAAATTCCTACTTTTTGACGAGAAAAGTACTTTTTGACGAGAAATGTGTACCTTTGCCTACTTTTTGCCTACTTTAAAAAAAGAAAGCTCCTATATTTTTCCTACTTTTTCACTGAGGGCGAGTTGACAGCCTGTCATTTCCAGTTCTGAGCTCCCTACTAGAAAGTTGCATGGGCTCAATTTTCATTTTCAATTTACATGCCAGTGTTTATAGGCTGTGTAACATGACCTTGGGAAAATCAGCCGTTAATATCGCATATTTGATAGGCAACATTCCATAGAATACACTCGCTGACTGCCCTGCACCTATTAATAGTATACACGTAAACAACACTGAATCGTCTAACGAGCATCCAGAGAACCATGGGCAATAAGATTAATAATGAATGGAGAATTACTTATATTTATAAACTTACCATGTATGTTTATTTGAATAACTGTTGGTAAATCTATTTATTAAGAATTATTTAGAATTGCATTTTATCTTTTCTTCTCCTGTAGAGGCAATTCAATGTATAAATAGATTTTGCATCTTTCTATAAATAGACACTGGCAGAGGCTTTGGACATATGTAATTCAGTTTGATTTAAATTTTGTATTTTTACTTTCTGTGCGTTTAATGAATGCATTAAAACTATAATAGTTATACACAAAAACGCTCGAGACGTATTTTCACAAAGGATTATAAATCTAATTCGCAACTATTAAATCTAACTGAACGCTTTTGTGATCACAAATGAAGTAAAATCATTATATTTAATTGAGATGAATGTTCCCTGACATGTGTTTTTATTTGGCACACATAGTATAAATGCTTAATCCATAAGAAATATTTTTAACGCTCATATTCCTTCTCTTCCTTATTTTCTTGGAACAAGGTAACTTCTAGTAAATTTTGATTTGCCTGACAAATACTGTATAAATTATTTAGATTAAAAAAATCTCAGATGAAAATATGAGGCGGTAAGATCAGTAATTGTACGGACATTACATAATTAAGATGTCTTTAACATATGGACTTTTCATAGTTTCCCGGCGCCTTATGATGCTCTGCATCATTGTTTTTCTTGTGAAATATTGATGTTTCCACCGAATTCTTGTGTAGAGGCTATTCAATCTACAAATAGACATTGTTTTTATAAGACTATGAATAAATGCATTGTATACTAAAATAATTTAATCATAAAAACTCTTCAGATATATATATAAGGGGTGTCATGGGAAAACCTGGCTTAATGCAAGTGCGTAAAGTGTCGTCCCGGATCAGACTGTGCAGTCTGCACAGGCTAATACAAGACGGCACTTTCCGCCTACAGTGGATTTATGTTTAGAAGAGACTTCATAGAAACAGAAAATACCATAAAAGCGGAAAGTGTTGTCCCAGATCAGCATGTGCGGATTGCACAGTCTACACAGGCTGTGGAACTGATTTAAAACATGGCATAGTTCATCAGTTCATTGCTTTGACATGAAATAATTATATTCTTTTTATTTACTTTAAATATAGAAACATTTCATACTACTGTTTTAGGAGCTAGCCACATGAAAAAATGAGCTTGCTATTTGATTATGAAAATTGACTTATTAATTTTATTTTAAATAATATTGAAAAATAATTTTATTTTATTTTTAAATAATATCGATAAATAATGTTAAATGCATATAGAATAAGGATCTATGAAGAAATGAGCCTGTTTATTTATAAATCTAATCAACGTAATGCATCAGTTTGAAATATTCTTGTTGGATATTCAATTCACATGATTTACAAACATTAAAAACATATGCCAAATATCTTTTTAGCTCACCTGAGCATAACGTGCTCATGGTGTGCTTTTAGGATTGCCTTTTGTCCATCATGCATCGTCTGTCGTACGTCGTGTGTCAACAGTTTCATTCAAAGAACATCTAAACTGCTGGACAGATTTTCACCAAACTTCACAGGAATGATCCTTGGGTGACCCTCTTTCAAATAATTCCGGTCCGCTGCATATGTAGGTCTCAAGAGCTAAAAATAGATTTAAAAACTGAAAACTTTAAAAATCTTCTTCTCTGAAGCCGCAAGGCTTGGAGCTTTCATATTTGATATGTGACATCCTGTAGTGGTCCTCGACAAAGATTGTTCAAACTATGCCCCTGGTGCCAAAACTCGCCCCGCCCCGGGTATCTCATGGTTTTGTCACAGAGTTATAAATATGATTTGATTTTGAATGTTTGCATTATAAATTCATATATTTTCATAATAACAGTATTATAGAATTTATATATTCTGAGTTATAAATATGATTTGATTTTGATTGTTTGCATTATAAATTCATATATTTTCATAATAACAGTATTATAGAATTTATATATTCCAGCATAATTAAGAACATGAATTGTTAGGATTTCTTTGTCTACTGAGTAGCAATAGTAAGTTACTTCTGACCACATGTTTAACTTGATATAAATTACATTGTGTTAGTTACAGTCTGGGAAGTCTTTTCATGTTGACTTCACACTTATGATTGCTTATCAGCTCTAGGTATAAGTAATGACTGTAACTAAAGATCGAAAGATTCGTAGGCTAGGTGCTAATTAATTACAGTCTGATAGAAGTAAGGAAATAAGGTACTGTATGATTGGTGGAGGAGATATAGATATGATTGGTTAGTGAGGTGGGTGGGCACGATGTAATATTAGGGATGAAAGGGTTTCAGGAAGGAGAAGGTCAGTGAGGAATGGGAGGTGAGAAGGTTAGAAACAAGAGGATGAATAGTTGGAAATATTATAACTAGACATTGTTGGGAAAATTATGAGAATTAGGAAGAAACAAGAATGAATAAAACAAACAGTTAACGCAGCAAGCGAGTTGTGTTGTGCTTTTACTGAAAAGTGCACAGGTTCCCCGAGGTCCGGTCACAGTTTATATAAACTTGTATAGCGAAATGACTTTTATTATCTTCTTCTCTAAAACCGCAAGGCCTAGAGTTTTCATATTTGGTATGTAACATTGTATAGTGCTCCTCTACAAAGATTGTTCAAATGATGCCCCTGGGGTCAAAACTGGCCACACCCCAGGGGTCACATTGTTTACATACACTTGAATAGCAAAGTGACTTTAAAAATCTTTTCCTCTGAAAGCGCAGTGCCCAGAGGTTTCATATTTGGTATGTAACATTGTATAGTGGTCCTCTACAAAGATTGTTCAAATGATGCCCCTGGGATGAAAACTGGCCTCACACCGGGGGTCACATGGTTTATATGGACTTGAATAGCAAAATGACTTAAAATCTTCTCCTGTGAAACCTCAGGGCCCAGAGGTTTCATATATTGTATGTAACATTGTATAGTGGTACTCTACAAATATTGTTTAAATGATGCCCCTGGGGTCAAAGATGGCCACACCCTGGGGCTCACATTGTTAATATAGACTTAAATAGTAAAATGACTTTAAAAATCTTTTTCAGTTAAACTGCAAGGCCTAGAGATTTCATATTGGAATGGTACATTGTATAGTGGTCCTCTACAAAGATTGTTCAAATGATGCCCCTGGGGTGAAAACTGGCCACACCCTGGGGGTCACATGGTTCATATAGACTTAAATAGCAAAATGACTTTACAAATTTTCTCTGAAACCGCAAGACCTAGACGTTTCATATTTGGTATTTAACATTGTATAGTGGTCCTCTAAAAAGATTGTTCAAATGATGCCCCTGGGGTCAAAACTGGCCACACCCCGAGGTAACATGGTTTAAATAGACTTGAATAGCAAAATGACTTTAAAAATCTTTTCCTCTGAAACCTCAAGACCCAGAGGTTTCATATTTGGTATGTAACATTGTATAGTGGTCCTCTACAAAGATTGTTCAAAATGGTGGCCCTGGAATGAAAACTGGCCACACCCCGGGGGTCACATCGTTTGTATAGACTTAAATAGCAAAATGACTTGTAAAATATTCTCCTCTGAAACCGCAAGGCCCAGAGGTTTCATATTTGGCATTTAACATTGTATAGTAGTCCTCTACAAAGATTGTTCAAATGATGCCCCTGGGGCAAAAACTGGCCACACTCTGTGGCTCACATGGTTTATATAGACTTAAAAAGCAAAATGATTGTTAAAATCTTCTTCTCTGAAATTGCAAGGCTTCATATTTGGTATGAAACTTTGTATAGTGGTTCTCTAAAAAGATTGTTCAAGTGATGCCCCTGGGGTCATAACTGGCTGGGGGTCACATGGTTTATATAGACTTAAATAGCAAAATGACTTTAAAAATTTTCTCCTCTGAACCTTCAAGGCCTAGAGGTTTTATATTTGGTATGTAACATCGTGTAGTGGTCCTCTATAAAGATAGTTCAAATGATGCCCCTGGGGTCAAATCTGGGCACACCCAGGGGCTCATATGGTTAATATGGACGTAAATGGCAAAATGATTTAAAAATTCTTCTCTGAAACCACAAGGCCCAGAGGTTTCGTATTTGGTTAAAACATTATATTGATACCTGGATTGGGATTGCATCTGGGATGGGTGGGGTCAAGGTAAAGGTTACTTAAAATAGAAAACCTGTTTCCGCTTATTAACTTTAGAATGCATTGAGATATTTTAAAGAAAATTAATACATAGATACCTTATATTGACACCTCGCATGGGATTGCATTTGGGGTGGGAGGGTATATAATACAGTATATAATAAGTTTTAATCCCCCGGCATCTTGATGCAGAAGGCATAATATAGTGATCGTCCTGTCCGTCCGTCCTATCATCTTTCCGTCCTAACCGTCCGTGACAAGGTTAAGTAGATTTTACCGTTTCATCTAGCACCAACACTGCTTACTAAAAACACTTTGATACTTACACAGTTGATGCTTATGACCATTCCCTATCCATCCATATCACCCAACCTCACTTTGACCTTGACCTAATTTGGACTTATAATAATTCAAAAGTGCCATTTCTTGGTTAACTAGATTTTACTGTTTCATGGGCTATCCAGCACCAAATGGAGGCATGTGTTTTTATCATACACAGAATCTTGTTTTTGTTTACAGTTTTTAATTTTATTGTGGTTACAATCGATAGTTATTTTTGTATACATGTACAATTAAATCGCGATTATGCAAATTGCGATTATATGAAATGATGACGTACTATGAACAACAGCTGCAGTCCTATCGTTTTGCCATCTTTATTCAATGTGAAAAAAGATATTTTAATCACGTTTATACCCGAAATGCAATTATACAAACAATTATCATGGTCAGATGACAATTAAATATCTGTATAAAAGATGCGATTATACGAATCACTGACAAGGGGATGTTTTGACACCTCTTCGAGTGACAGCCACCATCCTGTGTTTCGCGTAATACAGCATGGAAGTTGAGAAACACTGTGCTACAAATTTATCTGATAGGCATTGCATAATTTAGGCAAAATCTCACACAAGCAACATTACAATATGTATATTGTTTATAAAATAATAATTTTGGAATAAATATTTAAATTCAATGTGTTATTATAGTTATTATGTTTTAATACACAGTAATCCTTTATTATGATTATGAGTCCAATTATGCAGCAATACTGAAGTTATAGAAGGATGTTCCATATTTTTGTAAGAAAGATGCGATTATATGGAAAAATGTGATTATACGAGTCATCACAGCGGTCCCGTGACTTTTAGTATAATCACGATTCGACTATAATTCTCATAATGCTGGTTTGACTTGATCGATGAGTGAGCATCTGTGAAATAATTGTGGTCCTACACAGTCTGTCAATGTTTTAATTCGGTAAAAATATAAAGCATAAGCAGGAATTCGCTCTCTCATATGCATTTTTGTATATTTGAGAATTCTTCCTTGTCCATTTATAATTGTTCTTCGTGTACCGCATGCTTTAAAATAGAAAATTCCTCCATGTGTGTTGCATCTATTGCAAACATGTTTGCAATATATGCATCTTTTTCTGGATCTAAAGAAAACATAAAGACATAATTTGTTAGTCTTATAGGTATTAAATGTGAAAGTGAAGTTCATAATTAATATGAGAGTAAAGTGTATTGTACTGGATTGTGATTACCTCCATCAGTCTAAATTGTGTTGGTCTTTCGTGTATTTTACTCTTCTATTGCATTGAATATGCATTATTTGTTGAAAATGATGATACTTGGTGGTTCAGTTATAGATATTGAAACCTGCAGAAGGTAAAATAAAATAAAACACTTCAAAGTATAAGTACAAAGAAGATATTTAGTTGCAAAGCATATCATATCATGTTACTGACTTTACAGCTTTTATATTGGAATGTGTCTAATTTTTTAATGTATTCCTTATGATTATATAAGAAAAAATTGTGTAGTTTTTTATAATTTTCTTTAGTTCTTATGATTAGACCATCTGTAGTGCAGTCCCTTTAAAAATTTGTCCTAATGCAAGACATTTTGGAATTGCCTAAAAAGATGTTGGATGTTGGTTACACACCACTAAATTTTGACAGATTTATGGCCCTATTTTGACTGAAAATTCCCTAAAAACATGGTTTCCGGATGATAACTCAAGAAAGGCTTCACATGTTCAAATAATTTTTGGTACACAGGTGTAACATCATAGAATACAGGTCAAGTTCGATTTTGGTTACAAACCACTAAATTTTGACAGATTTATGGCTTGTATCGAAGTTAAATTTTTTCAAATACACTGTTGACCATTCACAAATATAAGCATTCTCTATCTGTCCATTTCTTTCGAATGAATGCCATAGTTTTGTGACAAGGCCATATTGTGGGTGTATATCCATCACTCATGTGACAATTTTAGTGGTCTCAGTTGTGGAGGAAAAGCAGTACACAATACAATTCTCTCTTTGGCACAGGACTGGGGTTTATTATTATGCCCCTCTTCGAAGAAGTGGGGGTATCTTGCTTTGCACCTGTCCGTCGGTCTGTCGGATGGTCAGTCAGTCCGTAGACCATTTTGTTTCCGCACGATATCTAGAGAATGCTTTGACCTACGATCATGAATGTTGGTATGCTGGTTACTTGCAAGGAAAGGAAGACGCCTGTACATTTTGAGGTCAACAGGTCAAAGGTCAAGGTCATTGTTGCTAAAAATAGAAAAACAGTTTTTGCTCAATAACTTAAGAACGCATCTAGATAATTTAATGAAACTTTATACATAGATACCATATATCGAGACCTCGCTTGGAATAGTAGTATATGGGGTGGGTGTGGTCATGGTCATGGTCAAGGTCACCATTACTAAAAATAGAAAAACGGTTTCCGCTCAATAACTTGAGAACGCATAGAGATATTTTAATGAAACTTCATACAAAGATACCTTATATTGAGACCTCGATTGCATATGGGGAAGGTTGGGTCAAGGTCACCATGACTAAAAATTAAAAAAAGGTTTCTGCTCCATAACTTGAGAATGCATAGAGATATTTTAATGAAACTTCATATATATATATATATATATACCTTATATCGAAGCCTTGCTTGAGATTGCATATGGGGTGGTTCTGGTCAAGGTCAATGTGACAGTTACTAAAAATAGAAAATGGTTTCTGCTTAGTAACTTAAGAATGCATCAAGATATTTTTATGAAACTTCATGCATAGATAACTTATATTAAGACTTCTCTTGGGATTGCATATGAGGTGAGTGGGGTCAAGGTCAAGGTCACCGTTACTAAAAATAGAATCCCACAATAACTTGACACGCATTAAGATATTTTAATGCAACTTCATACATAGATACCTTATATCTCTCGTTTGGGATTGCATATGGGTTTGGTGGGGTCAAGGTCACCGTTGCTAAAAATAGAAAAACGGTTTCCGCTCAGTAATTTTAGAACCCATCGAGATATTTTAATGCAACTTGACACATAGATACCTTATATTTGAGACCTCTCTTGGGATTTCATATGTGGTGGGATCAAGGTCAACGTCACCATTACTAAAAATAGAAAAACGGTTTCCGCTCAATAACTTGAGAACGTGGACCACAATTCGTCTGTTACAGTGATTATGTATCTTTGTTGCAGACCCCACAAAAGCATGACGACGGTCGCCTTCCATTGAACGAAGGCTTCCAGTACTACCCGCGTTACTACCCTGCGTGGTCGTGGAGCGGAAGTGACGTTCCCCACAACATGCCGAGCGCGGGTCTAGAGGGCGGTACGTTCCGCCAGATCGGAGAGGACGGCGTCCCTATGTACGACATAGCTGCGGGTCCCGCGTACGACAATCCGGGTTATGGGGGGCTCGGTAAACACTATCGTGGCGCTTACAAACTAAACGAATGTAACATTCATTGATTTAGACTGATTTAGGAAATAATTATATATTTATTAAATAAAAATCTATGTCTATATGTGGGCCGCTTTTCTACTTTAACAGGTAAAACCAAGTATTTTGCTTTGGGTGATATTTTGTTTTTAGTAGGGATGGGATTCGTACCATAAACTTTTTAGATAAGGTTACGCATGCGCAAATAAATTCCTTCTTTGTTACATATAAAATATTCAAAATTTGATCTCACTTTTCACCATGACCAAGCGACTTCCCAATATATCACCATACATTGTTGGAAAGATAAGGCCATAACACACAGATATTTTAATGAAACTCCATACATAGATACCGTATATTGAGACCTTGCTTGGGATTGCATATTTAAAAAGAATTATAACAATTGCACATATTCGCAACTTGGCTGCAAGTCGGGGGGCATACATCTTTTACAAACATCTCTTGTTTAAATAAGAACTGGAAAGTGTAATCATAGTGTAATTATGTGCCATTTGTCACTGCAGCATAGAATCGTGTTGCTGATTTCTGTCACGCAAAGAATTTAACAAAACCTGCCAAAAACCTACTTAAAACGAATCAGTAGCAACATATTGTTTGGAAATAAGAGCCTGTCAGTGTAGTCAAAATAGTTGGGTTATTTTGTAATCCTAGTTTGCACTTGAGTGCTTTTAGTGCATATATAATGGCATGCTATTATACATATATTTTGTGTGTATTCAGATATCTTTGAATGTCTGAACAGATGATGGATGATTTGTGGTCCAATTATTCTTATTACTGAGTTGGAATTTTCTCTAAGTGTAATCATAATTACATACAAAATTGACAAAACCTTGAATGCTACCATTGTGCTTTCATGTCTGTGCAATTAGGTCTATTCTTATGAAGGCCACTAGCTTTACTAATGAACAGTTCATAACAAAAGCAGATAATTATAAGTGGTTGCATATTTGTTTGGTATTTGCTTTGTTATAATAATTGTTGGAAAATAAGTGGCAAACCAAGATTTATTGTGTGAGCATTGGAAATTTCATTATTTTCAGAATTGTCCTTCACTTGTAGCAAATTGAATATAATTTAGTCGAAGTTTCTTCAATTTGGCTATACAAATTCTTCATATTTTGTGCGTTCATAAAAATATGTTTTACATACTATGTTGTGGAAAAATGTAATATGTACCAACTGAAACACTTCAAATAGCCGAGTGCGCTGTCCTCTGACAGCTCTTGTTTGTGGACAAATTCAGTAATTTATTTAGAGTACTGGTCTTTCTTTATTGCATAGAAGAAGTTCTGTCATAAATATGATTTAAGCAGACCCTTACACTGTGATGGTGTACAAAGCATTACAAATCAATTAAATTCAGTGGTATGGTCCAATTATCCAACTAATTTCATTTTCAAGTTGTAATAGCTATACTAGTGTATCTGTTCCTATTATTCTAGGACATTTCTTTGTTGTTGCAGTTATGATTTGTTACTGTCTGTCGACATGATGTGTGTATTATTACTCATAAAGAAAGCTTATGCCTTGCTTGAATGAAAGCTTTGATCTAGTCTGATAATACAGACTCTTGTAGTACCACAATATATTGTAACGGTATAATGTATAGTGCCTTTTAGATGGATAAATGAATATTTATGTAACATAATTATAAATGTTAAGCATAATAAGACGGTGTGTCATTCACAAAAACCAGGTCCCTATGTCCAAGTTCAAGGTCACACTAAAGGTCAAAGGTCACATATGAGAATTATAACCCACAGACCCTGTCCGGAAAAAAATTTGGCCCTAATGGAAGGAATTTCAAATAAGTTAGGCCAAGTGTTAAGCATGGTGCGAAGGTGTGTCGTGCTTAAGAACCAGTTCCCTAGGACCAAGGTCAAGTCTCACTTAAAGGTCAAATATAAGAATTTAAGCCATAGATACTGTTCGGAGCATAATTTTGTCCAGCAGAGAAGGGTTTTCAAATAACTTGGCTGAAGTGCTAAGCATCGAGATGGTTTGTCGCGTGCAAAAACCAGGTCCATTGGTCCCAAGTCAAGATCACACTTAAAGATCAAGTATCAAATACAAGAATTTAAGCCATATACCCCTGTCCGGAGCATAATGTTGTCCAGCAGGGAAGGATTTTCAAATAACTTGGCATAAGTGATAAGTATTATGCACCGGTGTGTGGCGTGTAAGAATGGGATGCCTTGGTCCAAGTACAAGGTCACATATAAATTTCAAAGATCAAGTTAATGTATATATGTAAAGATTCTTGTCCAGGCAATAACTTTGTCCAGCATTGAAGGATTTTCAAATAACTTTTATGACCATTATTAGACGGTGTGTCACGTGCAACAACTAGACCCTAGGATTTTTTCAAATTACTTGACAGAACTGATAAGCATAATGAGATAGCATATGGAGTGCAACAACTAGATCCTTAGGTCCAAAGTCAAGGTCACACTTAAAGGTCAAATATAAGAGTTTAAGCAATTGACTTTGACAAAAGTATAATTTTGCCCAGCATGGAAGAATTTTCAAATTACTTGGCAGAAGTGATAATCATTATCAGAAGGCATGTGGCGTTAAGAACCAGGTCTGTAGCTGAAACTTCAAGGTCACTTATTAAGGCCAAAGGTCAAATAATTGTCTAGAGCATCATAATGTCATGCATGCTGGGATTTTCAGTTATATTGGCAGAAATGATCACCATTACCAGATGGTGTGTTGCATGCAAGAACCTGACTTGTAAAGTTATTTAATTACTTGCCTTTTATTATGAGTGTGCAAAACATAATTCAAAAATGATAAAAGGCATTTTGTTAATTCTGCACAGAATGATTTACGATAGCAGGTGTAAGTAAAGCTTATAAGAACCATAACTCATAATTGCACAACAATTTTGAATACTACCCTTTGTTGATTTTTTGTCAGGACTAAAACTATTTTGTGATACCTCAACGTACTTCACAGAATATGAGAATACATGAGCAGAAAGTACAGTATAAAAGGACAATTCTCCTTTTGCAAAATGATTTGTATGCATACAGACAAAACAGAGAACATATATATTCCAGACATTGCTCCAATCTGTGAATTTTTTAGACCCTAACAAAGCAGAGCTCATCGCCAATTAAACCACGAGGTCGTTATCCCGAGTGGATTAATAGCCAAACATTGGAACAACAAAGAATTGTTTATTGGTCGATAAACAACGAAAACGCAAAATTTATTTTGATTTGATTTGATATTAACATGATTTGACACATATTTTTGCAATTGTAATGAGAACTATATTTAACTATGCTCCGCTTAGAATCGTGACTATTGGCGTTGTTTATTGGGAAGTTAAACCACTATAATTTTGTTCTGTGTTTACAGGAAAAGTAGTGAGTATCATGTTAGAATTGCGAATAATTAATAAAGAAACATTGCTAAATGTGATGGCCTTGTTTCTTCAAACAATTGACAAAACCCAATTGACAAAACTAATTTAATAATATAAACACTGGTCATCGATGACACATTTGCAGGCGCAGGAACATTAGTAGTAGACATAAAATAACAAAATTCTAATTGTATTCAGAATTCACGTTAACATATATGTCAATATACATGGGGTGTTTCAGAAGAAAAAAACATACATTAAAGCAAAACCATGCTGCAAAAAAAATTTAACCACCATAGCATAATAATTAAAATATAGTTTATAAGAATTGTATGTTTGTACGTACTCATTGATTTCTATGTTCACCATATCTTCCAGTATTTCATTGCCGGGCTGTGGAGACCCAGGAAGAGGCTGTGGACACGATCTTCCCAGTATCAGGGCGACTGTTCAACAGGGCTGGTAACTTAGTTTAGTGTTATAGAACTCAATGTGTAACGGCATTTACTGTCAGCATATGAACTCTATATGGTCTTGACATACATACAGAGTAACATCGAATGTAGACTATTACGGGTAATAAATATGTGTGCCATATAAATCTTTTTAAGTAGTGTAGTAAATGTTTATGCAAACAGTATTTATCTCTGTTTAAAAACCTATACCGGCATATTTTATAATGTTTGATTATCTACCTGCCAAAATCACCCTCCTGTTGCTTTACAAGTACAGGTGACCTGTTGAGTACTTACATTTTTAGCTCCACTATTCACCGAATACTTCGAGCTACACTACTCACCTGTTTGTCCGCATCGCCCTGCTCTGGTTAAGGTTTCTGTAACTGTAACTACTACAGATATGACTTAGAAATGTCAGGTTAAGGTTTGCGGGCAAGAGAAAATTCAGGTTAAGGATTGTTACAGTACATATCCCTGTAACTACTACAGATATTTAAAAGAAACTTCACACATGTCTTTGGGGTCATTATTTAAAGTCACTGACCAAGGCCAATAACTCTGACCTGCAATTTAGCAGAATTATGCATGTTTTTGTACTTAAAAATTCAGGTTAAAGTTTGCGTGCAACAACTCCATATCTCTATAATTACTACAGATAGCTTGATTGCATCGAAAGTCTTTGGTTTATAGAGACGCTCTTGAGTCCATTTCCTGGGAAGAACCAGTACTTGGTGTCTTTGGAAATATCTTGAGAAGGCTCCCTGAGTGGGGATCAAACCCAGGACCTCCCGGTCCCAAGGCGGACACCATATCCACTACACCATTGCGACTTCATATATCTTTGTGGTCATTATGTAAGGTCACTGACCAAGATCCATAACTCTGACCTGCAATTTAGCAGAATTATGCCCCTTTTTGTACTTATAAATTCAGGTTAAAGGTTGCGTGCAACAACTCTATATCTCTATAACTACTACAGATAATCAGTTGAAACTTTACACATGTCTTCAGGGTCATTATATTAGGTCACTGTCCAAGGCCTATAGCTCTGACCTGCAATTTAGTAGAATTATCTTTATATCTGCTACAGATAATCAATTAAAAGATCACACATGTCTTCAAGGTCATTATATAAGGTCACTTACCTAGGCATATAACATTTTAGGAGAATTATGCCTATTTTTGTAGTGATAAAGGCCGATAACTCGGACAAAGCGGTTGAATAGTTGAGCGCGCTGTCCTGAGACAGCTTTTGTTAATATAAAGCTTGATGAAGTCTTCCCTAACAATTATTAACACAACATCCACATGAGTGCCAATATTATTTAGTTGTATACCTGAACAGATGGGCCTGGCAGTGATGTACAGAAAATAGATTGGTCAGCCAGGGAGTAAACAGCTGGAATGGAACTTGAGCCAGACACAGGACCTGTACCGACAGAAATGACCATGGTTGTGGTAGCTATTGAGTTGAGGATTGCAACCCGAGGTATTGCCAAGGTAAGGTGACATGGAGATCAACAACAACAGTTGCTAAAGCAGTGAAACGCTGCCCAAATGTAGTGTGGTTGCACCCAACAGATTTTTAGCTCACCTGATCTCGAACTGAGATATATTGTGGTCAGTCATCCTCCGGTATCTGTTGATAATTAAGAAATATTTTGGCATTTAGAGTTGTTCATTGGCTAATAAACAGCGGTTTTGTGTTCTGATGCATATGAATTAAACCACAAGGCTGTTAGTGTGTTTTAGCTGATAAACAACGATAATGCGAAAGTTATTTCAATTGTAACATGACCTAACAACATAGTTTTTGCAATTACAATGCAAACTATATTTTACAGTTTCTGAAGTATTTTTGGGGGTTGTTTATTGGTAGTTACACAACTGTGAATTTTGTTCTTTGTCTATAGAAAACTGCACGTGACATGTTAGAATTGTCATTCATTGTGAACATTTTGCTTTAAACAACCTGTTCTCTGAAAACACTAAAAGGAAATTAAAAAACTTAAAAAATGGGCATAATTAATTGTTCAGATGCTTTCCAATGAAGTTGATCTTGTAAAAATGGTAAATATATGCTCTTTTTTTTCCGTTGCTGCCTCAGACTTTTTAGTTGAAGTTTGATTGTGAGTCTTCACAGAATCAGTTGGAACTTACATTTGATACTGACAGTGTGTACTCAATGTGGGTCAGACAATTAAAGTGTTTTAGGACATGAGTTGTCTCCCTTAGGTTTTCATTATTGAAAATTGAATTATATAGCAAGATTTAAACAGTGCAATTGTTTTAAAATGACTAAAGAACAAAAATCAAGTCAGTATGCTGTTTTGGCAAAAGGAAGTGACAACTGTGATAAAATAGTCAGTGTGGGAAATCTCTTACATACCGGTAATAAACATTCTATAGACATTAATCAGTACACGTTTAAACCAGCTGCATTTGGTCTGTGTGATAAAAACTAGTTTATTGTAAACTACTATTCAGCTACCTACCTTCTTTGTAAGTGTAAAGTTTAATGTAACCCAATACTCACGTGACCCAATACTCACATGACAGTTTACATAGTTACACTGTTTACTTGTATCAGTCCACTGAGCGTCATTTGAAGGTTATCTTCGTTTTTGTTCAGTTGGAAATTTTTGATTGCTTGACTATTGACACTAGCATTTAATGTGTGTTTTCTGGACTATTAATTTATTTTAAACGAGATACTGGGACATTAATATTTCAGCTGAATTTAAGTTAAAACTTTTGTTTGTTGAAAGTCAGTTAGCAAAATGGCGACATTTTCTATGTCTACTGTTGCTAAAGGGTCAGATGAATTTAAAGATTTTTGTTGTTCAACCTGCGAAGATCAATCTATTGAGGTAGTCGCAGATTTTTACTGTGAAGCATGTTTGAAGTTTTACTGTGGAAAATGTATTCATCATCATGGTCAGTTGTTTAAAACACATTCCCCTTATGGTAGGGGGGACATGAAGAAATGGCCCATTTCAAAGAAGGTGGAGGATTTTCTGTTGAAATGCGAAGTTCACAAAGATAAACAATTGGAAATGTTCTGCAATGACCACAGTCAGCTGTGCTGCACTAATTGTGCTTTCCTTAACCACAGGTATTTCAAAAAAATTTGTTTGCTCTAATTGTTTTTGGAATATCAATAAACTGTGTTACAGTAACATAGTTCATAATTTTCCATTCATTAATTCAGTATTTTCCATTGATCAATTCATATTTTGTAAAATCATATTCATTATTTTTAAGAATGACATATTCTTGGAATCACAAACTTTGGACGTCTTGGTTATTTTGACTATATTAAATTTTAATAAGTTTTTTATTTACATTTTATTTTGTTTTATCTTTGAAAACATTATTGAAATAAAAACTAATAATTAGCTTTGTAATCAAATTAAGACCAATAACCAATAATGACAGTCTCAAGAAATATGAAATCATGCTGTAAACAACCTGTATTTACCTAGATACCAATGATTAACACATGAACTGAATAACTGGGTAGTAAGATCAATATATATCTTTGAAGTTTAATGAGTTTTGGTGGTTTACTGTATTAAGTGGTTTACTGTATTACCACCTGACTGTATATAGCTGAGAACCTGACACTAGTGAAGTCTAGCATTAATTTGCACGTGAAGTGTTTCCTATATTTATGCTAGGTGTTGTTTGGGTATGTGTTTAACATGTTCATTCATTTAATTTAATCGTATTACTGTATTCACAGTCTCACAGTGGCATAATTTTACACCAATGTTAAATTGATTCAAGTAACAAATCTAATGTATTTACTGTAACAGATTTGTGAGATATAATTTATTCATCAAGGTCAGTTTTAGGGTAATTTTCCTGAGCTTTTTATCAGTTACACATGCATTACAGCGCTTTCTGCACTTATCCTCAAACAAAGTAGTCAATGTATTAATCCGACTCTATTTTTTTGTATTCTCCATCTTCAATAGTGAAGCTTGAAGAAAATTCATTATACATGTGTGCTATTTACAAAATGGACATTCAGTGCATCTAATTATACCCCCCATCAGAAATGGCGGGGTATATTGGTTTGCTAATGTCGCTGTGTCGGTCGGTAGACCACTTTACTTTCTACTGTCTAAGTCCAACAATTTTCGTCCAGTCCTCACCAAACTTCATGAAAATGTTTCTGGCCATAATATTTTGGCGGTGGCGGCGTTGTCAGCGGCTTCCCATGCAGTTTTTTGCAGACAATAACTTGAGAAGATTTTGTCGAATCATTATGAAACTTTAGGGAAGTGTTAAGTGCCCCTTTAAAAAAAATCAAATAAGACTTGTTCAGACAGTAACTTGAGAAGTTTTTGTGCAATCATTATGAAAAGACATAAAAGGAATGTTAAGTTTCGGCATAATTGCTCTTATTGTACTTGAGTTATGCTGCGTCAGGCCACACATCCGACTCACGGAGTTCTAGTTAGACATTTCCGCTCTATAAGTTCAACAGTTTTCATCCAATCTTCAGAAAAAAAATCAGGAAAATAATCAGCCAAATTACCCCAGGATGTACAGAGGTATGGCCCTTGATTTATCTAAAATTGGCCTTTTTATCAGTATAGACTCTAAATGTCCTACAGTTTTCATCCAATCCTCACCAAACTTTATATTTTTAATGATTTGCTTTTAACAGCGATGGGGCATAACTGTTTTACTGACAGCTCTTGTTATTGTATATATGACATTCCCATGGTACATGCTTTGAAATAAGAATGTTTATCTTGTCTGAATATAAATTTAATTTCACCTATTTGTGCTTTAATATATATACTGTCGTTTTGTTTTTCAGACTGTGCACTAAAGTAACACTCATTTCTGAGTCAGTCAAAACACAGTCCACTGACCTGCAGCAACTTTCTGGCTTGCTCCAAACTATTCTGGAAGTAATGAAAAGCCTGCAGAAGAAACAGGAGGCCTGCATGCAGTCTGTGCAGGGGTCATATGATGAACAATTACGATATGTCAGAGAAACACGCCGAAAAATAAATGCAGCTTTAGACAAGATAGAAACAAACACCTTGAATGAAATGAAAGCAACACTGATGAGCCTCCAAGCTTCTCTCAAGACAGATGTTGAGAACTGCATCAGACTTCGGGATCAATTGAAAAAACTTCATGAGGCAATACAGGACATAAGTGATAAGAGCAGGGAGGAACTCTCCTTCATAGTGAGCAAGAAATGTAATGATAAAATACAACAGTCTGAAACATATCTGCAAGAGAACTCTGTTCAGGTTGAACATTCATTAACATTCCAGCCTAACAGTGACATTGAGCATTACTTGTCCAAACTGTCAGGTCTGGGGAGGATTGTACGCAGTACCCAGCCATTGACAGTGCAGGGAAACCCAGACCAAGCATTGACTGTTAAAGGAAAGTCAGAGTATGATGTGCGCATACCAAGTGATTCATCACCATGCTATATCAGTGGCATATGTGTTCTCCCTGATGGCCAGATTCTCGTTGTAGACTACGATAATAAGAAATTGAAGCTGCTTGACCAGCAGTACAGGGTGCTTACTCATTGTGATGTGTCTACTAATCCACGGGACATATGTCATATAACACACAGTGAAGTTGCTGTTACAGTTGATGATGATAACACACGTGAGATCCAGTTTATCTCTGTCAACAATGGGCAGCTGGTGAAGGGCAGGAAGCTTCAGTTACAACATGTCTGTGCAGGTATCGCCCACCACCAGGGGGAGCTGTATGTCACTGATCAGACTGCACTGTACAAGTACACGCTGAGTGGGAAACTGGTCAGCAAGCTGTATGAGGATACATCAGATAGTCTGACAGGTTAGAATCATGGCGGGTTCATCGGGATATTATTAGAAATATGTATCATAAAGTAATTGTAAGACTGCATAGTTGTAGAATGTACATGTGTCAGTTTAAGTTAACAACAGCAGTTAAGAATGATTTTCAATATTATTGATTTATATATATGAGTAATAATGTATTTTGACTGTCACTACATGGCATGTCTATAAATAGACACTGAGTGCTTTTCAATGACACACTTTGTGACCTATTGTGTAAACTTTGTGATTTGGAAATTACTATACATGTATAATTATTTTTATAATTAACGTTGCTTCATAACATTATATTAAATCAATAACCTCAAATTGTTGTATTTGAAATTTCCGTATTTATGTTTATAAAATTATAAAATTAACAACGGTTACTGGCTTTTATAACTTGTGAAGAACTAGATAGAAAAGTTCCAATCCCATTTGTTTTGAAACATTATTTTCTTGTAGTAAAATGTTACAAACCTAACAACAGTCACAATGTTGTACATGCACATGTATGAAATATGTCAGCTCGTGTTAATTTCACTAATATGTCAATATATCGTAATCATGTATACATGTATAGGAAATCCATTATTACTGCATATAGTTACATCAGCTGACACATTCATGTGTACATGTTCATTGTACCGTGTAATCGTTTCCATCTGTGTAATTGTGGTAAATGCGATTCTAACTCACCAGTCAACGTGTCAAACTTTTAGGCAATAAACTGATACAGAACCTTCCTGTCACACTAAAATATGTATTATTATTGGATTTTATGCAGATCTTTAAGACGCGTAATTGTCTGTTTAACGACGCATTAATAATACGATGTCACTGCAGTTTGTGTATTAACATTATTAAACATTTGAAGTAATTTAATATCTTGATGTGACTCTGTTTTGCAGTACGGAGCTGTGCTGTGAGTCCCACTGGGGATCGGTTATACGTCACCAACCCCTACCAGCACAAGCTCCTCACCCTGGACAGGGATGGGTCGGTACTCTCTACATTGCAGGACCCTGGACTACGATGCCCATGTGCTGTACATGTGACACCTGCAGGCCAGGTGTTGGTCTGTGGAGGCCGGTCCCAGACTATCATACAGGTGGACAGGGAGGGCAGGAAGAAGCTGGCCACTCTGGCTACAGACAGGGATGGAGTGGGGGTCCCAGTGTCAGTCTACTACAACAGGCACACAGCCTCCATCATTGTGGGACAATGGAACAACAACATCCTGGTGTTCAAACTGCAATAGCTTACTTGTACATGTATCAGACATTTGTATAATAACAAATATGGTTATATTAAAATGACAGTTTGTAAGTTAGAAATGATTTATTGTGTACTGCGTTATATTTCTGTATAATATACTTTTATCATAATTATGACAGTATGACTTTGGAATCAATAGTCAGTGCTATTTGTATCAAATAAGTGTTTTTGCATTTGTCCTTAACAAGTTATATATGATGTATGTTAAAGGACAAATACCTGGAACAATTTTAGTTTAGAAGTCAATGTGTGTACAGAAATATACATGTACAATGTACATGACAATTGCTATTTTTAGACTGTCATTTGTACACATATTTGAGAAATGTATTTGATCAATTACTTGAAAACATGACACTGTAATGTTATATAAATACTTGTTTTTGAAATATGAAGGATTTATTGTAATTTTCTGCATTGAAAAGACCTTGATGATTTCAGTATTGTTTAGTTTAATAATATAAAAAGAAAACATGATGTTAAATTGGTTAATTGTATTTAGTTTTATACTGATGATGATTTAACATCGTTTATTATAACACTGACACTTGTGCTGGAAGTTATGCGAAAACAATCAGACATAAATAACTTACCTGCTTGTAGTGTTGGATGCATATGCATTTTCTGTTCTGTGTAACTGATGTATGTTAATCTTCAGAAAATGGAGACAATTAAGATATATAATTATTTTTCATGTATTTAAACATTTATTGAAAATGCATTGATGACATAATTAAACGTATGTGATGATTGTTTTACTGTTTTTTATGTAGCATGTTATAACAACAAACTTTATATTGTGCGTGTGAATAAAATGTTGATTCTTTCACCTTTGTCTTCGATGTCATTTATAAACATTGAACTAACTGTTTATATTATTTAAACTGGTACGTGATGACTGCGATATTGTTCAGTGACATGGCATTGATATGCAGATAATTATTACATTAATTAACATTAACTGTTAAAATAGCATATACAAATAACCGTTTAGCTTGTAAAGTATGGAAGAAAAGATAGATACCTTAATTGAAGGTATTAAAATTTGTTGATGCTCATGCACAAATTCGCCTCATGGACAAAAAACAGTTCTTTTGTGACGTCCATTTGTCCGTCATTATAAATTATGTTAAAATATTACTATATACTTATTTAGGTAATTTTACTGTCAGTCAGTAATGGAAAAGGGTCAACTTTTCTCTGCAATTTGTATGCCTAAATACAAAAAATCATGATCAGTGTTTCTCTGATTAATTTAAAGGCACTAACAAGGTCTAAAAAGTAAAACTGGTCATTAAAAAAGTTTAACCGAGAAATAACAAAAGTCATTTTAAAAGTTTAACTTTGAAATAACAAACACCTAAAATAAAGCATTATAAGCCTAACAATTCTAAGCATGTACATAAAATGAATGGTTTTAATTGAGTTTGATGTTGACACTTTTACGCTAGGAAACTAGCTTGAATTCCTCATATATCACGAAATGTTAATGGTTAATAGTCATGATATTGGGCAGGTAAAAAAGCTTGTGTTTGTAAAAGGTTTTACTTGGTGTGTTTCTTCAATAAACAGTTTTTTTTATCAATGGATTCAAAAACTATTTCACCGAAATGTTGTTTTGGTTCTTTTGTCCTCTACCAAAATACTTCAAATTATTTTGATTTGTGATTTGTAAAAAAAACATTGCCACCAGGGGGGTGGGGGGGTGGGGCATTTTCCCTATATGACCATATTGAATCAAAATAATTTGGAAGAGGGTCACCCAAGCAACATTTGTGTGAAATTATTTAAAACTCGAAACAGTGGTTTCTCATATTTTTAAATACAGCCATTTTACCAGGATATCGTTTAAAGGACCATCCCAGGAACATTCCTGCCAAGTTAGATTTAAAGTCGCTAAGCGGTTTCAGAGAAGTAGTGAAGTAAATGGTTGTCGACGACGACAGATGATATTGATGTGGAAGTCCACTCTTCTGAATCATCGATATCTCATCTTGATTTTCGGTACTAAAGCGCCCATTTATCGCCGCATACTTAAAACAGTTTCACATAGCATCATACCCTTTCTAAAACTAAGAAACATAATAATTCATGAAATGTACTTAATCTGAAATGAGTATATAACAGTTAGGACTAGAATAAACCAAAGCCATAGACACTATGACTCATAGCAGGTGTATTCTAGTCCTAGATGTGTCGAGGATTGTTCTTGACACAGGCCATCATCTTGCAGGATCAAATGTTTCAGTCACCAGTAAGTGGCTTATTTAAACATTCTCGAGTCTGTTTCCTGGATAGAACCAGTACTAAGTGTGCATTTGTGGTCGAGGGTTTGAGACTGTTTGGTAGAAAGTGAACATTGATGACAGAACAACACTGTGTAGAACTGTTGGGTTATGGTATGTTTTATATATGGGTAATGTGTGTTTAATATTTCTGTTTGATTTCCAATCATTCTATTGAATTAAAATTAAAATACAATCGTCTTGATTTCAGGTTTGGAAAAAAAACTCATTTTTCATGATCAAAGTTTTCACAGATAAAGTAGATCAGATTTCTTCAGTGGTTTTGTAAATAATGGGCTTGAAGCTATTTTGACTTGATCATATTGATACCTGAGACATAATGCGATGCATTTGAATCATATTTCTGGTTAGAACCAGAACTTTGTGACTTTCAGACAGATAACCTGTCCACATGAATTAAGCCCCCAGTCTTAAGTCGGACACTACACCCATGACCCAGTAACGGCAATAATTTTCCAGACGATATAGGCAAATTAAGTAATGGGTTGTTGAAAGTTTGTTTCATATGGCTGGATGTAAAACTACTTTCATTTCTTCTACAAATAGGTATGGGACCTTCTTGCCTGCACAGCCAGTGTCCTGGCCTGGATGTCTCACATGGAATGTGCAAGTTTCCACATATTTTTACAATCGTACCTTATTGTTGTTGAAAATAAGGCTGTCAGTTTTAATCTGTGTATATTCCTGTCTTTCAGGCTATCTGTGTGTCTGTTCCCATTTTAATTAGTTAAACATAGTTTTTTAAAGCCGCTCAAAAGGGGTAAATGGTCGAATTCAGATTATTTAATCAAACGGTTATCTTATTGTCGGCCTTAGCATGTGTAGTTATCTTATCGTCTGCCTTAGCATGTATAGTTATCTTATCGTCTGCCTTAGCATGTGTAGTTATCTTATCGTCTGTCTTAGCATGTGTAGTTATCTTATCGTCTGTCTTAGCATGTGTAGTTATCTTATCGTCTGTCTTAGCATGTGTAGTTATCTTATTGTCTGTCTTAGCATGTGTAGTTATCTTATCGTCTGTCTTAGCATGTGTAGTTATCTTATCGTCTGTCTTAGCATGTGTAGTTATCTTATTGTCTGCCTTAGCATGTGTAGTTATCTTATTGTCTGCCTTAGCATGTGTAGTTATCTTATTGTCTGTCTTAGCATGTGTAGTTATCTTATTGTCTGTCTTAGCATGTATAGTTATCTTATTGTCTGCCTTAGCATGTATAGTTATCTTATTGTCTGCCTTAGCAAGTGTAGTTATCTTATTGTCTGCCTTAGCATGTGTAGTTATCTTATTGTCTGTCTTAGCATGTATAGTTATCTTATTGTCTGCCTTAGCATGTGTAGTTATCTTATTGTCTGCCTTAGCATGTGTAGTTATCTTATTGTCTGTCTTAGCATGTGTAGTTATCTTATTGTCTGCCTTAGCATGTATAGTTATCTTATTGTCTGTCTTAGCATGTGTAGTTATCTTATTGTCTGCCTTAGCATGTATAGTTATCTTATTGTCTGCCTTAGCATGTGTAGTTATCTTATTGTCTGCCTTAGCATGTGTAGTTATCTTATTGTCTGTCTTAGCATGTGTAGTTATCTTATTGTCTGCCTTAGCATGTGTAGTTATCTTATTGTCTGCCTTAGCAAGTGTAGTTATCTTATTGTCTGCCTTAGCATGTGTAGTTATCTTATTGTCTGTCTTAGCATGTATAGTTATCTTATTGTCTGTCTTAGCAAGTGTAGTTATCTTATTGTCTGTCTTAGCATGTATAGTTATCTCATTGTCTGCCTTAGCATGTGTAGTTATCTTATTGTCTGCCTTAGCATGTGTAGTTATCTTATTGTCTGCCTTAGCAAGTGTAGTTATCTTATTGTCTGTCTAGCATGTATAGTTATCTTATTGTCTGTCTTAGCATGTATAGTTATGTTATTGTCTGCCTTAGCATGTGTAGTTATCTTATTGTCTGTCTTAGCATGTGTAGTTATCTTATTGTCTGTCTTAGCATGTGTAGTTATCTTATTGTCTGTCTTAGCATGTATAGTTATCTTATTGTCTGCCTTAGCATGTGTAGTTATCTTATTGTCTGCCTTAGCATGTGTAGTTATCTTATTGTCTGTCTTAGCAAGTGTAGTTATCTTATTGTCTGTCTTAGCATGTGTAGTTATCTTATTGTCTGTCTTAGCATGTATAGTTATCTTATTGTCTGCCTTAGCATGTGTAGTTATCTTATTGTCTGTCTTAGCATGTGTAGTTATCTTATTGTCTGTCTTAGCAAGTGTAGTTATCTTATTGTCTGTCTTAGCATGTATAGTTATCTCATTGTCTGCCTTAGCATGTGTAGTTATCTTATTGTCTGCCTTAGCATGTGTAGTTATCTTATTGTCTGCCTTAGCAAGTGTAGTTATCTTATTGTCTGTCTTAGCATGTATAGTTATCTTATTGTCTGTCTTAGCATGTATAGTTATCTTATTGTCTGTCTTAGCATGTGTAGTTATCTTATTGTCTGTCTTAGCATGTGTAGTTATCTTATTGTCTGTCTTAGCATGTGTAGTTATCTTATTGTCTGTCTTAGCATGTATAGTTATCTTATTGTCTGCCTTAGCATGTGTAGTTATCTTATTGTCTGCCTTAGCATGTGTAGTTATCTTATTGTCTGTCTTAGCAAGTGTAGTTATCTTATTGTCTGTCTTAGCATGTGTAGTTATCTTATTGTCTGCCTTAGCATGTATAGTTATCTTATTGTCTGCCTTAGCATGTGTAGTTATCTTATTGTCTGTCTTAGCATGTGTAGTTATCTTATTGTCTGCCTTAGCATGTGTAGTTATCTTATTGTCTGTCTTAGCATGTGTAGTTATCTTATCGTCTGTCTTAGCATGTGTAGTTATCTTATTGTCTGTCTTAGCATGTGTAGTTATATTATCGTCTGTCTTAGCATGTGTTTACGTTAGTTTACGTCAGAAGCTGGATACTGATTATTGCAAAAACACTGATCCTCCAAGTAAAACGGTTTATAAACACTAGCTTTATTTACTGCCGATTTTCTTGGCGATGTAGATTAAATCCGTCTATTCACCATTGACATTTGGCAAACTGCAATATATACTACATAAATCACAAGGAATTTCGGCTAGTTTCATAGTACAGAAAATGTAAACACCAAACTAAACTTCAAGCTGTTAGAATTCCATTTATTGTATGAAAATGTGTTTCAGTGTTTCGCTCATGATGCATTATGTTATATAATTTATGTTTGTTATCTCAGCATTAAACTTTTAGTGTTTGGTTGAACGTGTATCACCTTGTTAGTGCCTTTAAAATGAGGGTTTTCAATGAAGTGGAGAATACAAGCTTTCTTCAGTGCATGAATTTTACATTATTGTCCTTACTAGATTGATTTCCCCCAAAGTTATTTTTGCTAAGCTTTAAGTTTTGTTACAAATGGCGTTATTCATTGCTCATGTCCTAGGAGATGTGTGGTACATATTTGTAACATAATTAGGTATTTTCAACATTGTTTGATATTAATTAGCCGAGACAACACATTGTTTAACTTGTTTTAGCATGATGGTTACTTTAATATTTAGCCGCACAGCAGTACGGTCTTGTACTATTGAGCATGATGCTCGACCTAAAGAACATGATGCTCGATTTTAACACACGCACAATATTGGCTGATTAATATGTGCGATCAATTGATTTATGTTTGGATATACAGAAAAAACATAAGACGAACTGTAAATCTTACATGGAATGATATATTTTATGTTTGAAGGGATATGATGGAATGTGATGTTACGTCAATAGCCCCAATTTGTCACACTGACCTCGCATACCATTCTTTTCTTGAAACGTTGGTCATTTTATATAGTCTGCTAACGTGTTTTGGAACTGGGGAACAGGAAAGATTGCTAAATTATTAATTGTTAAATGTTATATAAAATGATCAGCATGTTGTATGTTTGGTAGGATCTTCCTTTAGTGGGGAACATTATAAATAAAGCAGATAAATTGTCTATATACAGTCCACAATGATCAATATGTCTAGTAAAACGTAACAAACCAATACAGAAATATATATAGTACTATACTGCTAGGCACATGCTATAAACTATTGGTGTTTACAATTCAGTGTGTATTTAAAATACATCAGTTAATGAACTACAGGAAAACAAGTAAAACATATAATTTAAGTGTATGTTACATATTGCTTATCTATATCTTGCCTTAATGATATTTCTTTCAAATTTAACTCATAAATATAAATTAACATTAGTTTACCAAAAAACACGACATACACGTGCTCCGCATACTAACTAGTGTAAGACCAAGGAAACGGCATGTTTATTACACGTAACGTCTTGTTATATATTGCGTACTGAAATATATTACAGAAACTACTGTTTTTAACACAAAGCTAGGACGAAGTGTTGCGTTTGTTGCGTGCATATGTGAAACACCCAACTAACATGTTCTTTCTCAGTCCAGAAACACACATTTTATTGCATCGTCAAATTATACAATACACTTGAGACAACCCCAAAGTTTACATACTGCTAATCGGATTAAGTTTTCAACATCAGATTCGTCAAAGTTGGAAATGTCTATTAAAAATTAAACAATTAAGCATACAATTCAACATGATCGGTAAGCTATCGGTATAAAGAACCTCTCATGCGTTGACTTCTGCCCGTCACCAAATTGTATTTCATTCACAAATAAGCCTTAATAGTTAAACCAGTGTTGACCAAACATTCACATGTTATCTGTTGAAACTAGTCAGGTCTGGCAAGTAAAACCAGTTATTGATCCTGTTTGGTAAACTTAATCCTGTTCTTATATTCCCTGTATCACCCATTTCACCACTGATCTTTAAACTTGCTAAATTTTAAGTGGAAAGTATTTTAATGTTTGGAGAGGTAGAAATTGTTAAATAACACTTAGAATTTCAATTAGATCATTACCTTTCATGAAACGAAATCAAAATAAAACCTTTGTGGGCAACGAGTTAGATAAGTTTAATTAATTATATTTTGTCAATACTTTGCACAGCAAGTAGTTCTGAGATCTTCCAGCCAAATTTTTATTTGCATTCCTTCGTTTACAATTTCAGTGATTGATTCTTATCCGTCCACTGCAGTCTTGCTCTGATACTTGACAATGTTTTTTAGTGAGATTCTGAGGCTGATTTCTGTTGTCATGGTTGTAGATTGGGGCAAATGCATCTCTCATTTCCAGTTGCAATTCATCCCGTCTTTGTACATAAACTTGAATCTTTGATTATAGAAAACCAATTTTTCATTCTTCGAGACCAATGAATTATTGTTTTTTGAAGAGTTTATGATCATATCTGTAAGTATAGTAGTAAGAGTACAACCATACTGAAATTGAATGGGATGCTGCTGAAAACAACAGGACTGTTATTCTCTTGGAATTATAGTTTGTATGAATGCATGACATGGGTTAACGAGTTATGTGTTAAATTCTTATAAAGTAATAAGTAGCTGGTCTAATAATTTCAGTAGAAAACTCTGACAGTAATTCCTAGTGCAGATTAATTGGGTTTTACAATTCCACTGAGAGAACTCTGTTAGACTCGTCAAACTAAAACAACCACAGTTATCTCCCCTGCATTATTGATATGAGTTGGTTTATCAACTTGTGGGGTTATTTTAAAGCAATGGTGAAATATACTAGGTTAAATACTTGAACAAAATGTATGTTATTTTGTACAATAACTCTGAGAAGAAAGGATTAAAGACGCAACTTTAAAGTTATATGTGAGGGTCTTAAATATGTTATAACATGAGTAGGTTAAGTCCACTAGTATCATATATATATGTATCATGTGCATTAATAGTAATGTAAAGACATACATGTATAAAAGTTTGAAGGAACATTGGATGCCAGATAATCACAATAAATTATATTTTGTGTTGTAACATGATATTGAAGTTAATTATTTTGATTGATAAAAATATAGACTTAAGCCTGTTATTTTTAAGACAGTTTGAACAATTGGACTGAGGTGATTTATTAAAGGTAACGTTTGAAAAATTGCGTCGATGCTCATACTTGAAAACAATATGTACTGGTTCTACTACGCAAACAGACTTAGGCACATCTAACTACATGTGTTATACACACTAAATAACAAAATATGTTATTGACCTTGTACATGTTAATTATGCAGCCTGTTTCTGTCGCTTGTTAAGCAGCCGCCGTTCTGCAAATTCACTTAGTCTCTGACGACACCTCCGTTTCCTACAATGCACTCCTGCAGATGACCATATCTGTTCATTACAACCTACCAGATGCACTGCTTTTACTGTAATATGTTCCTTTTTATACAGCCTAAATTACTGTTGTAACCTAGTACTTTATTAATTGTACATGCAGTAACCATAAATGCTCATAAATTATTTAAACATTTTACATTTGTTTTAATGGCAAACACAGTTTAAAATCCTGTTTTATAGTTTTGTTCCCTATTGTTCATGTGTCAATAACAATTCTTTCAGTCATAAAAATGACAATGACAGTTCATGTTTGATCATGGAAATTCTCACCAATGCATCTAGCAGATGTTGAGACAATTTGACTCTTTGAGGAGTACACAGGGTATTAGTATTCACCAAACTGAAAACATTATCAGAAATGTTACCTGTTATATCTGGACCACTTTTAATATCGCTTGTCAGTGTATAATGGCTACTGCACATTGTTTTGGTAGCATATTATTCATCTGCATAAACTATTGTGCTGTGTGAATGCTTGTTGTTGTTAAGAAGTGTACTATGACCAGTTTCCTAATAAGTATGTGATATCTTCTGTTACTGATTAATGGTGATCACAGAAAAATAATGATAATGATTGTGGTTGCGGAAATGACGATGATGATGATGATTATGATGATGACAATGATGAGAATGAGGTTGACAATGATGATGATGATGATGATGATTACGGAGTTGGTGATTAGTCTGATGATGATCTTGTTGCTCGTGTGATGATAGTGATTCTCTTCATGACGCTCATGATGACAATGATAATGTAGATGAAGACAATGATGAAAGTATAATGATATGTTACTTTAATGTTGGTCAGCTGAGGTGCTTTTCAAAACGAGGATTTGTGAGTGTTATACAAGTATAGTTTGACACAATGAACTTAAGATAAATAATAGATCATTATAAGAAGATATGAAAATGTCAATAGGAAAAATAAAATTAATATGAATCCTAAATAAAGTAATTGTTCAGCCAAATTTCATATCATTAGACTGTATTTTGACCGTCACAAAACATATAACTGGTGTAAACTGTTAAAGGTCACTGTTCTGGAGAGATAGCGTACCTGCCGGGTTAGCTCAGTCGGTAGAGCACTCGACATGTAAGCGAGAGGTCCCGGGTTCGAGTCCCGGACTGGCTGCACTATGTTCTAACCCTGTGACCTCATAGCATTTATTACTGCATCATGCAATTGGTGTTTTACAATTGATGTGAATTGATTGAATTAATATTTTCTGATCTAGGTTCTTTTTTATTTTCTAATATATTGGTATTCTTTATGTTTACTGGGGTTAGGGTTGAAAGTCAAATGTTATGCAGTTAGTAAGGATTTTCTTTAGCAGTTATAATCTTTAATCTTACAATTTCTTAATTGATATGTTGAAATGCTCAAAAGATGGCAGTTTAAGTTTAGGGTTAGGGTTAGGATTTAACGTATGTTGGAAAATGTGCCACAAAGACTGAACCAGTTTAAAAATACAAGCAAAATCTGAAATGGTCAAAGGGAGATAACCTGCTCCTGGTGACAGACAGACTTGCACAGTGAAGAGTTTGAACGCTTCACATGTTCTTATTGTAGTGCTTAGTATGAGTATTTGATACAACATAAGTATTAAAATGAAATGGATTTAGTACCACATCTGTGGGTTAAAGGGACTATGTCATCGAAAAGGGCCTCAAGGGGGCAATTTTTAGAATAAAATCTGAAATTGATAGATAAATGCTGGCATATGATAACGGTTAAAACATGGTATATATAATGGGAAAAGAGTTTACGCATTCTGAGATAAAAATTAATTTATAATATGGGTTGTGTTTGTTTGGCCCTTTTCCTGTTTACATTTTGACGTCAAAATTGTGAGCATTTGGTATAACCAGAGTTAACACATGACTTCTTACCAAGCATGGCGGCGCAGTTGATTACAGCACTACTTTAATTTCTTCGAATGGTTCCTAAGTCATGAGTTTGATACCTGCTTGGGGTTTTAATTTTTGCTGACATTTTTGCTAATTTGTTTTTTATCAAATATCTTATTGGGTATGATATTATTTTTATTTATTTAATGCTCAGTTCTTAGTAAAGCGCATTTCTATAAAATAATATAATTTATAGCGCAATAGGAAGCCAATGTTCTAATGATTCTTTAAAGAATCCTTCAGTGATTAGGGAAGTAATTTCCATGAGGCCAAAAAAATGAAATTACTTTTGTTTCCCCTTCCCAACTGACCCACTGAAATTTTGCCAGGCCGGCTAGCTCAGTTGGTAGAGCGCTGGACTACAAATCCGAGGATCGCGGGTTCAATTCCCAGCCCGGCCACATAACTTGTGTGGGGATTGGTCATGAAATTATTTCTACGGCTGTTCTCCCCCTACCTCTGATTCAAGTAGGCCAGTTGTCAGTTACTGACATAAGTATGTGCACTTAGTACTGGTAAACCAGCTTACCCAGGAAAAGTGTGAGTAGGTTAACTGACAGCCGTTATATGACTGAAATACTGTTGAATATGGCTAAAAATCCAAACAAACAAACAAATATTTTTTCTGGTTTCAATGGGGGGGGGGGGGGTAAAAATATTTTATACTGCTCCGAGTACGAAATGGTACGAAACTCGGTGGATATGAATGAAACGCGATGGTTAGGAATCAACCCAACTGTGATACCCGGTGCGTATTTATCACTTATTATAAATTTCCACACAGTGCTACTTAAGCGCAGTGAACCACTTTAACCAAGAGGGTGGACCAAACCATTTACGTGTATGTGAAGGTTTTTAAGGAAAAAACACTCTTGATGGATTAATTGCATATGATTACATAAGATTGATTGAGTAATTAAGTTTTACACACCTGTATACTAATTAAAGTGATAGTAGGCTGATCAGCTGCAAACAAAATGGCAGACATTGTGATCGTCAGTGAATGTTATATTTGCTATTTGCTTAATTCATAATTTTTAAATTGAAATGTAAATCTGTTTTTATTCATGAAACACTGAGTTTCAAGATAACTGTTACTACAAGTTTATTGAAAATAAATCTTATCATGTCATTAACTGTATTTGTCAGAATATGCAAAAATGGAAACTGAAAGTGAAAGTACAAAATCAGTGACTAAATTAAAAAATTAGACAAATATCATGTCTACAGTGTATATACATGGTTTCAATATAGAATGACTTATACAGATAATTCAGGATTGATCTGCATTTGGTGTAAGATTGCTAGAAGTCATATATTGTTGTAGCTAAAACTGATCTAAAAAAATCATGAGTGTGCTATTGTGTCAACATTTCTAAAAAATGATACATGAAAAAAGCTCTTGTTGAGTTTCTCTGCAATGTTGATAATTTTTGAATGGATAATATAAATCTGAAACACTGTTGAAAAACAATCCCAAGCTAATTTGTTTTATGTTACAGTGTGTCATCGGAATTTGGAACAAATTAAAGATGGCAGATTAAAGTTTCGGGCAAACACATTTTCCATATGTTGGACATGTTTGCATGTTTATATCACAAAAATTATGTAAGCTAATCGATTATGATTTCAATATGAGTAGCTATTGTCAGTTTTCAAAGTCCACTGAAGGTCTGTGAATAGATTAGTTTCTTATGGACATCGGAATATGGATTAATAAATTTGAGTCTTGAAATTTGGTTTTCTGTACATGTCATTGCATTATGTTCCAATTCTCAAATAAAGTCCATTCTCCCCAATATGATTTGCTATCATTTCTTAAATATAAAGAATTTAAATATTATTACAAGTAGTACATCCATGATTAGTATTATTATGTATTTTACGATCTAGTTAATGTTTAATCTGTCTGTAATACATCTACATGTACATATTGTTCTATCATTTAATAAATTGCTAAAGTAGTTCAATTTACACAAATGTAGGCTATTTTCAATGACAAAAAAAATTGGAAAAAGTTTTTTTTCCTACCTACCTACCCAACCCTATTTTGCATGGGTCGGGAAGCGGAAACAAACATATTTATATTTTTGGCCTTACCTATTAAATTTTTTACCATATATTCATCCAATGACTGTTTTATTCATTAAAACCTTTTGAATCAAGCACTAAGAAATCACTTCACCAACTTTCATTACTCGTCCCTAACACACATTGCTTGAAGGGTAAATTTGAACATTGGAACCTTTCATGGTCTAGACTCCTTGCATTCAAAAGGCTTGTTTGCGCGAAGAGGAATGTTGGTCTTCATGCATTTGTGTGTATGAACATCACACAGTGATCTCACATTGCAGTTTAGCTTCGCTTTGTCCACTACATGCCACATGTCTTGCAATTTAACCAATCAATACTCGTATACTAGAGATAACATAACAATCACTAGCACTATAATATTGTGTATTCCCATGATTTATTTTATCTGTTCTGAAGCAGTCCACATACTGGAATACACGTTGACCAATCTTCGAATGCAAGAAAACCCAAACATTTATATCAGTTCCGACTGGCTTCAAGTTTTCCTGGTCCTGGTCCAAGGTTCACAGAGAAATGTTGACTTCTAAGGCCGCTTTTCCATCTGTCCGTTTCCGCATAAATATATATACAGACACGCTTTTCCATGAATCCGCATGTAAACGTGGAATATTTTTGTTTCCTCTTTAATTGCAAATTGTTACAATGTCTGAGTAAGAAGCTTTTAAACATTTTTAAATATGTCGACTGCAAATATTTTTCACCGTATGCGAAAACATTGACATGTGGTGGATTTTAAACAATATAAAGCATCCAACAATAATTTCAACAGCATCAGACATGACTCATTTAAAGGTTACCCATTAATAATGGTTATTACCGAGTTATCATACTGGGCGAGTCTTAGGTTGAGTTATCCATGTTTGTCTAGAGTATTTTTTCTATTTTCTCAATGTTTTATGTATAACAGCCTTACGTTTAACATGCTTAGTTAGATACCATGTCATCCTCATCCAAATAAAATTGCTCAGAGCGACTTCTTGTGGACGGCTTTTGCGGATGTGCTTTGCGGATACGGACTGCGGACATATGGAAACAGTCGAACTGTTTTTAACTTGTTCGATTCTTTGCAGATGCAGATTTGCGCAATGTGGATGTAGATACGGACATATGGAAAAGCGCCCTAAAGCATTTTATCTTGGATGCTGAAATGCTGTATTCGGTCGCCATTTAAAATTAACTAACTTTCTATAATGCAAGAAAACTGAAACAGTGGTACTGGTTCTGACTCATTTCAAGTTTTCTGGTCCCAGATTCATAGAGGAATAATGCATTCTGAAGCATTTTATCTTTGGGTGTCTACCTTGCTACATTTAAAGAACATTTTGGGTCAGAAACTCATACTCAGATGAATTATGCAGGGCAATCATCAAATTACACATATAACAAGGGAGGTAATCCATATTGCCTGTTTGATCAAAGTATGCTGTAGTTGTCTTCCTTGCTACATTAATTATTACGGTTGGGTCAAATTCTTTCACAAGCCTAAACTTGGGTGAAAGATGCAGGACAATCATGGCTCACATGTTGTTTAGTTTCTTTGAAAGCTTGTTGATATATGTTCCATATGTTGTCCACTAACAAGCAAACAACTTTAAACAGAGTTTTGTTTATTCTTTCTTTTTGTACTTATCTGTAAGTATCCTATAACTTGTCTGCATCAGGTTGGAACCATTGGTCCATATGTTGGTTGTCTATTATGTTGTGTAGTTTTCTTTAGTTTTAAACCTATTTATTTTACCTTTAGCCTGAGGTTTATTGAGATATTTTCAATTCTGTTTCCTGGGTAGAACCAGTACTTGGTGTCTATTGAGAAAGGTCATTCAAACACTCCCAGAGTAGGGATCAAACTTATGATCTACCAATCGCAAGGTGGACATTATGCCTCTGTGACTTGTATTTTATCTTTCCTTGTCTGGGACTGGCTATTCAGTGTGTGAAAAACATTTCATTGTAAGGATGAGACTTCATGCAGTGCGTCTGAGTACATTTAATATGACCTACTTCTGAAAATAAACATATCTAAACTGGAATACATTGATTCATCAAAAGCAGCACAACTTGCTTTGCCAATAGCAGTCTGGGTTTGATAGAAACCTTTATAAAGCAGGAATTTAAAATGTAGCAGTTAAAGCTCTCTAGCATCATCGGGAACAACACTTGGGTTTCTGAATCCAATTGTAAGCATTAGGTCACACTTGTTGTGTCCGCACAATTCTACATGCTCAATCGAATGTTTACTCTATATTCAAATCATAAAGAAAATTTAAAAAATGATACCATGATTTATTGGAGGTATTAATGCATATTGTTTACAGTTATTATTTACTCATCACATACATGTATAAAAAGAGTTTAGAATCATGCACACTTATATATTATATAAACACAAATCATTATTTAAAGAGTTTTTTGCATGGAAAGTTGTCTGAGCCATGATGAAACCATTTTGGAAAAAAGTGCCAGTTTAAAATGATTGATAAAAGATCTGTTCTGTGGCAGTATTGTCACCAACAAAGTTAGGGTGCAGTATTTCCACTATTGATGAGACACTGGGCCTAATAGTGACCAGAATACATTGGCACTGTTTGGAAATATAATGTGGTATGTGTTGTGTTGATCATGCATTGATGACAAATGTGCATAGAGAAAACTTAAAAAGACAAACTAATCTATATTTTACATAAAATTATGCAAAAGTGTGAATGTTCTTTTACAGATATGTTCCAATGATTTATAGCATTACTGCAAGCATTATTTTTTTAATGCAGGCATTTACATTTGTTTTCAAAACCATTGAACAGCTTATATTAATTTCCATAAATAATTCATAACTTGCGAATAACGTCTTTTGAATATAACAAATACATGTAGTATGTTTTGACGGTACCAAGTGAGACATTTCTGTAGGCACATGTCTGCTGCAGCTAATGCTAGAGATTGTAGAGAGGGATCATCAGTATTAAATTTTCATTTCCAATCAGTCTCAATGAAACACCATTGCTATTTCCAATGCATGTAATGCTGGTTCTGTTGGTTTGATGTGTTCCAGATTTGAGATACTAGCTTTTCACAATGTACTGATGTTTTTTTTAAAGCTCCTGGATACATTGTTTAAAGAGCTCTACTGTAAAACAATATGCAGCGAATGGTGAAGAACAATTTGTTTAGTGTCGTTCAGAGGCAATGTATTTTACAGATTGTGTATGGTAATTTCAGTTTTAAATGCCAGTGGGAAACAAATGTACATAATGATATAGTGTACACTACGGTCACATGTGTTAGGTTTTTTCAGATATGGTTTATATAATGTCGAGCGCAACTCTTTTGGCCTTGGTTGTATGTATAATTAGCATTTTTAGTGTTTTCTTGTTCCAAACATGGGTTACTGTGTAAAAACCTAATAAACTGGTATGTCAATGGCCAGGTTGTGTAGAAAAGCATTATTTTGAACACAAGATTACTAAAAATTGAAGTGTATAATACGTGTAAATTTAACATCTAAATGACCACATCATATGCATCTAAAAATATGTCTGTACGAGTGCCTGATGTGCCTCACTGAAGAGCAAGATAGCTCTGCATCACCCAGGCATGCACCCCTTTGCCTGTGTGCTTCTCTCGAGCTCCTATTTCCTCCGAGAAGATCATGTCTGAAAAACTGATGGTGCGTCCATCTTTTGAGTCTATGCTGCTGACTTCCCAGTGACCGACATATAAAGCTCTTATTACCGTTACTACAACAGTTATGTGTAGTGCTGTCTATATCTGGTGGCAGTTCTGGTGTTCCACATGCCCGGTCCAGTGGTTACATGAGGTCTTTGCCCTGTGGTTTGTCCACCATGGTCATCAGTTCGTGGATATGGACTGATTTATAGCGCAGTGAAACAATCATTTTGTTTTGTTTCCATTAACTCAGAGTGAATGTGTTGCTGTCAATGACCTGCTTCATTTCCAAAACCCCTCCGTTAAGATGGCGGCCGTGCATTTTTCCCTGTTCATTGTGGCCTTGTAATTGCCATTTACCTGCATACCAAGTTGGTCAAATGTTATGCTCAAACTTGAAAATGTCCTTCATATTGCCTTTATTATGACTTTCATCTGATTAACTGCTTGGAAATGTGTTTAGTGAGCAATTTCTTGACTTGTAATCCCTTTTATTTAGTTGCATATGTGGTCGCTGTCTAAAATAGTACATTTCTGTATTACAGGTTTAATTCAAAGAAACCACATTACAACCATTTTTCTAATTTCTATAAAAACAAATTAAGGAACTGTTAAGTTAGTTGCTCTGGTGAACAACTTGAGCTTATAATTACAAAACGGCTATATGGTGATTGCCCTGCAAGAGGAAGAATTTGTCAGCTCCATAGACAGGGAAGGTTAAAATGATATTTTTCACAAACACTAAGTTCCTTTTTCACATACATCAAGTACTGGTTCTACCCAAGGAATGGACTTTCTCATATACATCAAGTACTTGTTTTACCCATGAAATTGACTTTTTCACATACATCAAGAACTTGTTCTACGCATGAAATGGACTATCTTAAAAACACCAAGTACTGGTGTTTACACATGAAATGGACTTTTTCAAATACAACAAGTACTGGTTCTACCCATGAAATGAACTTTTCACATACACCAAGTACTGGTTCTACCCATCAAAGGGACTTTCTCATATACACCAAGTCCTGGTTCTACCCATGAAATGGACTTTCCCACAAACACCAAGTACTGGTTCTACCTATAAAATGGATTTTCTCACATGCACCAAGTACTTGTTCTATCCAAGGAATGAACTTTCTCACATACACAAAGTATTGGTTTTACCTAGGAAATGGACTTTCTCACGTACATCAAGTACTGGTTCTACCCATGAAGTGGACTTTCTCACATACACCAAGTACTGGTTCTATCCATGAAATGGTATTTCTCACATACACTAAGTACTGTTTCTACCCAGGAAATGGACTTTCTCATATACATCAAGTACTGGTTCTACCCAGGAAATGGACGTTCTCACATGCACCCAGAACTAGTACTATTCAAGCAATGGACTTTCTCGCATGCACCAAGTACTTGTTCTACCCATGAAATGGACTTTCTCACATTCACTTGTTTTGTAATGCACACCAGAATATATTAATTTTTATTGACTACTGCAGTAGAATGATTTCAACCTTCTTACTGAAAACATTTTTTAAATATGCCAGTTTTGTTGCAAGTGTTGCAAAAACTCCCACCAAGTTTACACTTCACATGAATCACATGCAACTTTATATTGTTTCAAAAATTATCTTAAATCCAGTCAGTGTAGCAGTTGTTTAGGGCGTGCCATTAAGTAGTCCTGGGCACATATCTATGAAGAGTCTTAAGCTTATAGTATTGTTAACTTAAGTTGAATATAAATCAAAGTCAGAATTTATATCAACACATTTCAAATTATATTGCAATTTCCTTGTCAAAATCTTTGAACCAAATAATACATTTCTTAGTAAAAAAAAAGTCCAATAATAAAATTTCAGAATATTTAGATGTTTCTTAATTTTTAGCTCACCTTAGCACAACGTGCTCATGGTGAGCTTTTAGGATCGCCTTTTGTCCGTCGTCCGTCTTGTGTTGTGCGTCGTGTGTCATGATTTTCCTTAACCAATGGGCAGATTTTCAACAAACTTCACAGGAATGATCCTTGGGTGACCCTCTTTCAAAAATGTTCAAACCGGTCCGCTGCATATGTAGGTCACCAAAGCTAAAAATAGATTTAAAAACTGAAAACTTGAAAAATCTTCTTCTCTGAAACCACAAGGATTGGAGCTTTCATATTTGATATGTGATATTCTTTAGTGGTCTTATACAAAGATTGTTCAAATTATGTCCCTTGGGATCAAAATTGGCCACGCCCTGGGGGTCACATGGTTTATATAGACTTGTATAGCACAATGACTTTAAAAATCTCTGAAACCGCAAGGCCCAGAGGTTTCATATTTGGTATGTAACACTGTATAGTGGTCCTCTACAAATATTGTTCAAATGATACCCCTGGGGTCAAAACTGGCCACACCCCAGGGTCACATGGTTTTTACAGGCTTGAATAGCAAAATTACTTTAAAAATCTACTCCTCTGAAACCGCAAGGGTCAGAGGTTTCATATTTGGTATGTAACATTGTATAGTGGTCCTCTACAAAGATTGTTCAAATGATGCTCCTGGGGTCAAAACTGGCCACACCCTGGGGGTCACATGGTTTATATAGACTTGAATAGCAAATTGACTTAAAAAATCTTCTCCTCTGAAACCGCAAGGCCCAGAAGTTTCATATTTGGTATGTAACATTGTATAGTGGTCCTCTACAAAGAGATTGTTCAAATCATGCTCCTGGGGTCAAAACTGGCCACACCTCAGGGGTCACATGGATTATGTAGACTTGAATAGCAAAATGACTTCTAAAATCTTCTCCTTTGAAACAGCATGGCCTAGAGGTTTCATATTTGGTATGTAACATTGTATAGTGGTCCTCTACAAAGATTGTTCAAATGATGCCCCTGGGGTCAAAACTGGCCACACTCCATGGCTCACATGGTTTATATATAGACTTGAATAGCAAAATGACTTTAAAAATCTTCTCCTCAAAGATCCGCAAGGCCCAGAGGTTTCATATTTGGTATGTAAAATTGTGTAGCGGTCCTCTACAAAGATTGTTTAAATGATGTCTCTGGGGTCAGAAGTGGCCTTACCCTGTGGCTCACATGGTTAATATAGACTTAAATAGCAAAATGACTTAAAAATTATTATCCTTTGAGACAACAAGGCCTAGAGGTTTCATATTTGGTATGTAACATTTTACAGCAGTCCTGTACAAATATTGTTCAAATGATGCTCCTGGGGTCAAAACTGACCACACCCTGTGGTGCACATGGTTTATATAGACTTGAATAGCAAAATTACTTTTAAAATCTTCTCCTCTGAAACAGCAAGGCCTAGAGGTTTCATATTTAGTATGTAACATTGTATAGTGGTCCTCTACAAAGATTGTTCAAGTGATGCCCCTGGGGTTGAAAGTGGCCACGACCTGTGGGTCAGGTGGTTTATATAGACTATAAAAACTTCTGAGCCTGCAAGGCCGAGATTTTTATATTCCAGTTAGGGGTTTAGTGCCGTTTTGCACTCTTGTTATTAGCCATTATGATGCCTTCAACTCAGGTTAGCGATCTAGGGCCATCATGGCCCTCTTGTTTACTAATAGTCTTGATAAATACCATACCAGGTTATAAGCAATTAGCGACCCATCATATTTCAAATGTTTGCCTTTTTAATGTTCTTATCAGATAAACAATAATAATTGTGCTTCATAGAAAATGTGTTACTAGTCACTAGACATTATTTGCTAATCTTAATTTATTAAGTCGTTATTTGCAAATTATATTTTATGCACCGTTTAAAAATTCCGCGTGTTAAGTAATACCGAATTTAGTTGGCATCATAATGTGTACATATCAGGTTATGAACTATGCCACGGCTTCAAGTATAACATGATGCTTACAATGATGGTGATGGTGTTGCTGCTGCTGATGATAATGATTATGATGCTTGCGACTATGATGATGATGACGATGTTTATGATTATTAGGATGATGATAATGATTTATGATATTGATAATGATGATGATGATGATGATGATTGTAACATTCTTATGTAATATTCTGGACCGTTAGAGGGATGGTTTATGCAAGACACAGCAGGGATTGATTTTTGACACGCATATTCAGTCTGAATATGTTATACGAACTGATAACACAGCAACATACAAAATGCAGCAAGCATCTTATTCGCCGTGCCTGGCTGTAGGCCCCCCCCCAAAGAAAAAAAAAATAGTCCCGTTTCTGGACTCCCAACCGACCCTTTACTTTTGCTGCCGACCCTACATATTTTTGGTCGAAAAATAATGAAGACTGAAAAAAACTGTTACCGTGTACAATACAAACCATTATCCCATCAGAAAAAAAAATCCCTACCTACCGACCCTTATTTTTTTGGCAGGAGACCAGAAACGGAACTCTTTTTTTTGGCCTAGGCAGGGCTCCTGCATCGCTCAGTAGCTGATGACGATCATGGTGATGATGATGATGACAGTGACGACGACCAACATGATTGCTGCGACAACGACGACGATGCTGATGATGTTAATAACAATGACGATGATTACAACGATGCCGATGATCATGATGATGACGAAGACAACGAAGATGATTGCTGCTATTATGACGATGATAACAATGACGACGATGATGATGATGGAGAATTATAGTAGCGTAAAACGTGGATGACTTTAATGAAATTGATTGATGCTGGCAATTACCAAAACGATAGCCTCTACACATGCAAGTTTTTGTTTGTAGCTGTCTCAATGTAAACAACACTGTCTGGATTTTTAAATTCACAATTTTATGCTGCACAATTGTACCATGTGATGATAAACGTAAACTTACTTAAAAATAAGCATGACCAAAACAGCTTCGTTTGGAGTTTTCAAAAAGTCTTTAAGTTGGCGCGCAACTTCAGCTGACGTCATACTGAAAGCACCGTCATGTTGTGTTTGTTAGATTTTGTTATTTCTCAGTATTTTTGTCGCTAAATATAAATCCAGTTTACGTGAATTCAAACGGAATTGAATGCTGAAACAGGGTCACAGTGACAACACTACAAAATAAATGCAATTAGCCTATAATTTGCATGTTCGTGTGTAACTTATAATAAATAAATATATATGCAAAGCTTTTTTTTCTTTGAGTCAGTGATATATTGAGGCCAAACATGCATAGAATTCGAACACTTCATGTCGCGTACGTCATTAATCTGGAAGACGAACATGTAGGATTAGAGGACGCTTTTGTACGGAGTTCTGTTAGGGCCATCGGCATATTTGCTTTTGAATGAAAAGTCCGAAACGCGAAAACACAAAATACAGTATTTTTCTTCCACGTGGTTGTGGGACCAGAGCATCCAACAAGATGAAATGTCACATTCAGATTCTGATTATGAAGGTGAACATTAATTCAGAGTACAGGATAATGTGTATTATATTTTTAAGTGATGTCTTTCGTTTTTGCCTCGTGTATATTGGGCAAACGTACTGGGAGGCAAAAGTGTGAATACGCGAAAACATAAAATCACGAAAGCATGATGGCGAAAACAGGATGACGAAGACGCGAAAACACAAAATCACGAACGCGTCGTGTTTTCATCATCGCACTTTTGGCGTTTAAGTTATCGTGTTTTCTCTTTTTCCACTTCATGATTTCGCATTTTCGTCATCGCACTTTCTGGTTTTTTGTCATCGTGTTTTTGTTTTTTCATCATGTGGATTTCGTGTTTTTGCTTTTTTTCAGATTATTTCATTCACTAGCCAAGGCCCTAACGGAATTCTGTACTTTTGTAGTGACTGTAGTATATGAAAATAAACACAATGCATGTACACATTACTTCCTAGTGTTAGTTGTTGAAGCAAACTATTATTGTTGTGGTAATCATGTACATTATTCACATACAGAAATCATACAAGTTCAGTGTTTGGTTGCGACCGTAAATAGTTGTATTTCTTTTATAAATTTATTATTCACACATACCTTTGCACGTTAACATTTAACACATGTTTACCTGTGGAGTATATTTTCACATGTCATATACCGGTCTATCGTTGGTTGCTATATGTTTCACTGGACATGGTTGCGTTGTTAATATAAACAAAGCGAAAATCTAGTTGCGACAGCGTGAGAGAACTCTTATTAGCAGTCGAGGTATTTTATTTATGGCAAGTGACCAATTGCCAAAAACAATACACAGGGCATCACAAAATCACATAACAAACGCACAACACAAAGTCATTTCACGTTGTTTCGGTGCGATACTAGTTCACGTGCACGCTGTTATGTCTCGTTGTTATTTAGAATTTTCATACCAGCTAGTTACTTCATACCATTCATTATTTTTATTATTTCACGTGACTAAGACACTTGATTATTTCGCATCGCATGGCTGTGTCGTACACTTGTTTCTCATCGTTGTATGATATTTTATGAGGTTGTATCGCAACGTTCTTTTGCGTCAGCGTTTCGCGTTGTCTTGATGTGTGTTGCGTGGATGTGACGCGTGATTGTGACGCGTTGTTGTGTTGCGTGCATGTGACGCGTGGTTGCGTTGCATGGATAAGACGCGTGGTTGTGTTGCTTGTATATGGCGCGGGGTTGTGTTGCGTGTATGTGACACGTGGTTGCGTTGCATGGATAAGACGCGTGGTTGTGTTGTTTTTGTATATGGCGCGTGGTTGTGTTGCGTGGATGTGACACGTGGTTGTGTTGCATGTTTATGACGCGTAGTTCTGTTGCGTGTATATGACGCGTGGTTAAGTTGCATGGACATGACGCGTGGTTGTTTTGCGTGTATATAACGCGTTGTTGTGATGCGTGGTTGTGTTGCCTGGATATGACGCGTGGTTGTGTTGCGTGGATGTGACGCGTGGTTGTGTTGCGTGGATGTGACGCGTGGTTGTGTTGCGTGTATGTGACGCGTGGTTGCGTTGCGTGATATGACGCGTGGTTGTGATGTGCGTGTATATGTCGCATGGTGTGTTGCGTGTCTGTGACGCGTGGTTGTGTTGCGTGTTGGTGATGCGTGGATGTGACGCGTGGTTGTGTTGCGTGGATGTGACGCGTGGTTGTCTGTGACGCGTGGTTGTGTTGCGTAATGTGACGCGTGGTATCTGTGACGCGTGGTTGTGTTACGTGAATATTACGCGATGTTGTATTACGTTGGTGTGACGCATGGTTGTGTTAAGAGGTTGTGACGCGTGGTTGTATCTCTTGGTTGTAACACGTTGTTTACCGTTATGTTACTGTATGTGATTTGGCACGTACATGTTTCTTAACGTAGTGTTTTAAACACAATTTTTTTTAGTTATCTTCAATTTAGGTTACTAATAACTTATGATTGTATATTAATATGGGCCCTGGAATCCTTATTGCATTTAATACAAAATAACAAAAAACCACTACATAACGCCTTTAACGTTTTTAATAGGGGATTACATACTACATAGTTACCTAAAGCTCCGTATTAGAATGCCCGAGTTTTTACAGGAAATCAATCAATCGTTAAAGAATCGGTACAGTAGTTTCATGTCCGCCTTGTCTAGTGTAAACACACAAGTGTAGGTAAGAATTAAAGTATTTTGGACAGTGTATCTGTCTTGGGTAATTCTGATTGTAAAAGGAGGACATTTAAAATAAATACAGAGCTTGTTATAGTAACGCTAGTGGAATTAACTTTTGTTAACTCGTGCAGAAAATGTTTTGGTGTAATGGCGATATGGGAATATTTCTTTATTTTTTCCATCATTATTTGTGAACATTTTGTGGATTGTTTAATAAACTGAAAACAAGAACGTGGACTGAACAACGCGGCGGCGCTGTTGTCGGGAAGTTGAAGCCAGCAAAGGTAAGTTTCGTTTTAGTTTTATATGAAAAGGGTTCCAGTCAGTATGGACTTGTGTGTCATGCTGGTATTGTCTATTTGCGCGTAGTAAACAGTATCAAATGTATTATATTTATTAGAAAACCTTATTAGCTCTGACCAGTCCCACGTTATTCGTCCCTGGTAGCGTAACACGACGTCGCGTCAATATGTCAAGCTGCGTATTAACGTTTTAACGTTTTAAGTTTATTGTCCAATGTACGAACAAATATTACTTCGGATGCTTAAATCAATTAGGAATAAAACGTATTTTTAAGTATTTGTTAAACTAAAGACAAAATCTTAAATTCAATTTCCTACTGTCGGAAACGTATCATCAATAAATATCGGCTCTTATACTGAGCAGCAAACCCGTCTGTGTATTCATGAATAGTTGCCAGTGGATACGCCATACACGTCAGATGTTCATGTCGGAGCATCTGATAATACGGCAAGTCAACGGCCGTGGTTTGTTCCGAGCAAGCCACTTCCGCTTCCGGTCCCTTTCATAGTACATATTAAGTAGCCTTAGCGCGTTCTCCGTTCTCCCAACACTTTTGTAAATTTGACGTTGTATTCTCGCTCAAAAGTGATGATTCCTTTCAATAAGTATTTCCCATTTTACTTTATACTTCTGTTCAATTTGTTTTTTTTTTAATTTTTAGCATGCCACTATGCGCGTTCAGAATCACACATAATTTGTCCATTTTTGTCGGAAACCCCCTCCCCATCCCCTCAAAAAAAGTTCTTAAGAATACCATCAAAATAATATCCATAAATATGTTCTGATATTGCAAAGCAAAAATTATACTACTGAATAGATGATAAAAATATAATCATATTATATCCATAGTTGTTGGACATTCCATAGTTGAGCAATTATTTAAAAAAGAACTTCCGAGCGGAAAAAAGCGCTAGAGTTACGGCTACCCAAAATCACGTCAATATACTGTACAGGGGACATTATATATAAAGGCGCAATACCTGGAGAAATCCAAATCTAATTAAATATACACACGTGACTATATACACTATTTACTGTTTCATTACAAGATTTAAAAATTAAATGGTGATATGAAGAAAATTTAAATTGCAAATATTACAAAAGAAAATTACATGATTATTAAAAAAACCAACATACTTTTCAAGAACAGATGACATTCTAAAGAACGTAAAAAGCACCACAAACATTTAATTTCATTTTTATTTTTGTGCATACCATTTTTCCAATAATTGTTACTTGTGGAATGTATATCTTCTAAAGCATTTCTGAATCTGTTTGTATATTATTTACACCTTACTCGATAACACAGGAATTAAAAACGTATCAGATAAATCGGGCAGACATTCGTTAGATTTTAAGTAAAACTGTTATAGTTAATGTATGTAATGTAACGACTGTGGCAATATTTTGAAATCGTTAACCCTGACATGTCTTGTTGTGAATTATATGTTGAAGTTTAAAAATAAATAACATAACATAATAATAACATGCATTTATCTCCGCCGTGTTCTTGCAAATTACAATAAAATGACGTGTCGGACATCGTTAAAGGAAATACACGCAAGGTGTAAAAGGTAGATAGTTATTTAAAAGATTTCACAAACGAATATTTCTCAATTAATTTATAGTGTATTAACGCAACATTTATTTGCAAAGATTAAAAAAGGTAAAAAGAACTTAATGGTATTTTGTGAGTCTATGTTGCAATATTCTTGGTTGAATAGGAAATATTTTGAATGTCCAGTTTATACCGATATACAATTCTGTTATACAAATATACATGTTTAAAAAGGTTAAGTTTTGATCCAGTAATTTAATTTGTCATAATAAAAATGTTAATTTTCGGAGAGAAAGTTGATGCATTTTATGTATAATTATTTTGTTCTCGTGATTTTTCCCCGAAACGACAAAAGGCAGTTGAAAAAGTTGTCACATGTTCTTCATATAATTTCTTAATTAGGCTGTGTCATTCTGGTTCAGCATGTACACCATAAAGTTGTCCGAATGTCATTTATTTTCTTCTAATACTAACATATATATTATTCAAAATGTATATGTACTTGGAGTTCAATGTAAAACTGTAGATGTAATTTTTGCATCATTTGTCTGACAAATTGTCCGTACAATGGAATATATCGTTTTGCACATTTTGTATACATTATAACATGGATCTGATGAATTCCTTATTTGTCTATAGTCGAAATAAACGCGATTTTCAAGTTATACTACCTACTGTATTTGACTGTACTAAATTTGTGTTTTCCTAAAATCAATGGACATTATTGCAACGTTCGCCCTACTTAGGAGTAGAGAGTTTCGTAGAGAAACAAAAAACTAATAAACGCTACTAAATTGGAATTATGTCCCATTAACTGTACCAATATCACCGAGACACTGTTGTCCCCAAGTAATCTTGCAACAGTCGCAGAAATGCAATTCAAACATTTGTACTCTTCAATGTTTTAAATTTTCAGTTGCTTCCGGACAAAATTCGTTGAAATCTGGATACACTGCGTTGCGAGGGTGTTCAGTGCTTCCGTCCCTAATGGATATTTCGCAATAGTAAAAAAAATGCAGAAATTGTGTGTAGGTACCGCTGTGTGAGGATGTTCCGTGTTTAGAGATGGTTTGCTTCCGGTTCCTGCAGGTTGTTATCACATTGATCGAACACGCCTTCCCGACTCACCCCACACATGCTTGATTGTATTGATTATTAATTCCCGCCCAAACCATCGTACACTCGACATCCGGTAAACTGTTCACCTTGACCCCAGTACACGCAATCTGTCGTCATTTCCGGTTACAGTGAAGCAATAATTTTCTAAGAAGGCAAATTCTGGACTTCTACGTCACAGGCCATATTCACGTATCCGTCTGTCACATAACCGTCTGTCGCTGATGCGTCACTGGCTCTTGACGATTGTGCTAATAGTATTCCCCGCTTCCCGTGCATTTTGTCTGCGGCGGTCTCTTACACTTCCGGTAGCGGGCAATTTATCACGAATCATTGCTGTCGCCATCGGCTGTCGATAAAATACCCATGCTTCCTTCGATTATCGTCAGATATAATCTAATGCCTATGCTTTTGCTTTTTATTAAGTAACAATGTAAAGCGCTCGGCTCCACGTATGATGCTATTGAAGCAATTTCTCTCTTTTTCCTGAAATTGCGTCGTTTCGTCGTGTAATCGTTAAATTTTAAATTTTTCTAATAACACGTGAAAAAGTAGCTGAATGTGCTCAGATATTGGTTTTTTATCCAGTTGTTCGGGCTGGTGTTGTTGTCGCTGAGGTGGTTTGCTGTGTTAAAATATCATTGTGTTGACTTATTTAGCATCATATAGAATAAAGGTTCGAGCTGCGCCACTTCAGTTACAATCGCATCACGATTATAGGAATAGTCACCGGACCGCCGCCATTATTCTTATAATCGTATGTTATATGTGTTGTTCGCAAGTTCACCTCTGTAATGATAAGGCTAGGTAACAGTTGTAGCATACTTTTAACGCAATATCAATGTTATTTAACGAGCCCACGGGGTTAGGTTAAATAATTAACATATTGAGGTCAAATATTGCTACAAGTGTTTTATTCCACATTCACCTATCACGTCGCTACTTTCCACGATGCCGATCCTATAGGCGTTTCCTAGTCGTCACGTGATGTCTAACATGCTTGGCATGTGTGTCGATTCAAAATTTAGCGTTGTCGCAAGGTGCCCATTCAGTGCAAGCTTACCGTGCAATACGTAGCGTGCGTATGAATTCAAACTAAATTGCAATATACCGCACTCTACTTATTGCACGGAAGCTTGCATATTAGGCTCCGCCCACCAGGTACCGTTCTGATATCACAGTTATTGAATACCGCAAAACTATGAATGATTCAAAATGTTTAACGAACAATTTTTGCCAGACAAACGCAAAAACGATATTGGTCATTTGTAATAATTGCAAGTTGTAATGTTATAAATTGTGTTTAATTGCACGTCATCATCACCATCATCATCATCGGAGAAGCAGCAACAAGGACATAAACAACATTATGATAATTTTATTTGAAAAGAAAAGTTCTACAGACTATAAATAAGTTCAGCTATTTTATCTATCTATACAGTGAACTCTGTTTTGTGCAATAGTGTGAGTAAATATGAACTGTTCAGTGGTCGGAATGAATTAAAGGCCCTTCATGTAACATGGAAGGGAAATGATGCTGGTGGTTTTATTAAATCATAAATGTATGATATTTACCGCCTTATAGTTACAACTTGCATTTCCTTTTAGATATTCAGTCATTTATTACCTGCAACACATCATTTACACTGATATACATAAATACGAGTACAACTACAGTGTTTTTAGGGCCTATTTGGGACCGAAATTCGGCCCCATTCCCCTGCTTAAAAGGTTTATATTTTTCTCCCATATTTACCGTAAAATTCCCCTCAGAATGTAGCTTAATTTAGAAAAATCGGACAAAATTGACTAAGATAGAGGAATTATCGTAAAAATCCCAGCGAATTTTTATTCATAAGTGCATAGTCTAAGTTATAATTTGCAGCAAAACAATCAATTAATGATTTATAATGGAGTAGAACATGAACATGTAATAATGCTTTTCTTAAAAAATCAAGCGTTCAAAATCAAATTCCGCATCTGAAGGGCCCTGCCAGCATTCCTCCAAAGGTGAAAAAACACTGACCTATTAATAACATCTTAATGAAAATTAATATTTGGATTTATAGAAGTTTATTTACCGTCGATGAACGTGACGTTTGTCCGCCGATGAAGGAAACCGTGTGTCCGCCGATGAGCACAACCGTGTGTCGCCGTATGAAGGTCACCGTGTTTCCGCCAATGAGGGCAACCGCGTGTCGACTGATGAAGGCAACCACGTGTCCGCCGATGAGGTCAACCGTGTGTCAGCCGATGAAGGTCACCATTTGTCGGGCGATGAGCGCAACCGTGTGTCGGCCTATGAAGGTCACCGTGTTTCCGCCGATGATGGCAACGGGCGAGTCCGCCGATGAGGGCAACCGTGCCTCGGCCGACGAAGGTCACCGTGTGTCGACCGATGAAGGTCATCGATTGTCGGCCGATTAAGGCAATCAAGTGTCGGCCGATGAGCGCAACCGTGTGTCGACCTATGAAGGTCACCGTTTTCCGCCGATGAGGGCACGCGCGTGTCGACCGATGAAGGCAACCGCGTGTCGGCCGATGAGCGTTACCGTGTGTCGACCGTTGAAGGCAACCGTGTTTCCGCCGACGAGGCTACCCGCGTGTCCGCCGATGAAAGCAACCTCGTGTCCGACGATGAGAGCAACCGTGTGTCGGCCGATGAAGGCAACCGTGTTTCCGCCCATGAGGCTACCCGCCTGTCTGCCGATGAGGCTACCCGCGTGTCGGCCGATGGAGGCAATCATGTGTCGGCCGATAAAGACAACCGTGTGTCCGCCGATGAAGACAACTGTGTGCCCGACGATGAGCTCAACATTTTGCCTGCCGATAAAAGCAGCCGTGTGTCGGCCGATTGAAGGCAACCGTGTGTCCGCCGATGACGGCAACCAAATGGTGTTTATAAAGCGGCAACAATGCGTTCGTCGATGGGGCAGAAACGTGTTGCCTCAAATTAGGGCAATACGCGTGCTCGTCGCATACGGCAATAATGGGCGTTGAAATCATGACGGTCATTGTAAATAGCAGCATTTAAAGGCTGGTCATATTCATAGAAGATTTCTGTGAAAGTTTTTTATAAATTAACAACTATAAAACAAACAAAAAATTATAAGCAATTAAAGTTTAAATTAAAGTTAATTTTTGACACACCATAGTATTTCGTTTATTTCTTCAGAACATTTAAAATACTTAATGCTTCTCTATGTGAATTAAACGTTGGCGATCTAAATTTGCAGAGGCATGCATCAGTTGTTTTAATATAAATGTATACTATTTTATCACAACAATAATATACTATGACTATGTTTGCAAGATATATGGAACACGTGTCGAATATGATCCATACTTTGCTGAATTGAAACGCAACAAAGTGCAAATGCTGTAAACATTGACATTTGATTTGGGCCCGTATTCACCAACCTATTCTTAGACTTAAGACTTACAATAAAGAATATTTTTTAAACGTTTATGTTCTAAGAACGCTGTAACTCGGTATCCATCGACTCTAATTACAGCATTCTTTAGTTAGAACGATTTTTTAGGACATAGGCAACATTGGGACCCAGAATATTTGCAAACGTAGAAGCATATTTCTTGAGTCTAAGTCTGCTCTTTATTTTAAGACTCAGAATGGGTTGGTATTTCCAGTCAGGTTTGTTTCAGTTTTAACTTTGCGTGCTGGCATGTTTGCTGTTTCTATGTTTCGAAAATGTTGTTACGTGTAACGTATTAAATGGTACGGGTGTGAAATATAGTTCATTCCACTTGAAAATGTCGAAAATCTGGCACACGGAAACATCTACCAACTTTTTAAAAATCACGCAGTAGTAGCCTTACTGTTACATTGCTTATTAGTATAAAGAAATTAATCCAGCTGACTGCATTATTCTTACACTAATAATTAAAGTTGTGTTTATAATTTGTCATTTAACTGCACCACGTAAAACAGGTGCGATTTTACAAAGTATGTCTTTCCTTGACTTCTGTCCTATCTTTACATTACATTCTAACATGATGCTCGCTAATTGTTCTGTAGACAAATAACAAAATTGTCGTTGTTAGTCTACCCTATAAACAAAGTAAAAAGCACTGCCGATTGTTAGCGGAGCTTAGTAAAATGTAGTTCTCATTAAAGTTGCAAAATTGTTTGTCATATTATGTTAGCATCAAAACAATTTTCACATCATCGTTGTTTATCGGACAATAAACAACTCTTTGTCGTTCTGATGCGTGGCTATTATACCACTCGTGCTAACGCTCTTGTGGTTAAATTCCTACGAATCAGAACTCCAAATCGTTGTTTATTGGCCGATAAACAACGATAAATCGAAAATTATTTCTTAAATATAATAGCTTACGAACTGAACGAGTAATTGTAGCATAAACGTAAACGTGAATCTACGTGAAACAATAACAAGAACATCACAGGTCACAGCCATGTTTGAGCAAGTATTAGGCGTAAAAAAAAGTTGTTGGTTTCCGCTTACCCGATCCTCCCCTCCTCCCCATTTTATCTGGCGACCCTAAAAGTTTGTTTGCCTATCAATCATTAAGTTTTTCTGATTTTCGGCAGTTTTCGCTTACATTAGAAGTGTCTTGCCAAAAATCTCTTTTTCTATGCCCTTATTTATAGTTAAGGTACAGTTTCTTTGTTGGGAGACATTTAAACATTTTACAAACAGTCCAATATACTTAAACTGTGTGGTGAATATGCGGCGAAGAAAAAAAAGTTAAAGACAAAAATAGTTATATTTAACCTCCCCTCCTAGATTTTGTTAGAGATGTTAGCGGAAACTTTTTGTATCCTAAATTATGATGTTTCTCAGAAGATTTATGAATTCCGCCCCAGGTTTTCGACTGCATTAATTGTAAACCACGCTTTTCACGGTTTCCTCGTGCATATCGTAATTTATCGATCGATGCTGCAAGCTGACGCTGAATGTACATGTTGACTGTGCACGAGGATATCGTGAATTCCGTGGCAGTCTTGGACGTAAACAAGCGCTTCGACCCTTTCTATAAATAGATGTCGCGTCACAGACACAGCCCAAGAGGAACACTATAACGATCTTTCCAGAATTTTGTATTAGGCCGCTTTTCCATTTGTCCGCATCCGCAAGCGTATCCGTATCCACATTATTATATGCGGAAGGCGCTTGTTTGTGCATCCGCTTAATTGTCGAATATTTTAGTTTTGTGCCGATTTTCAAAGAGTTTAGAGGCCTGCGTTTGAAGAAAAGAAACTTTTTTAATTAAGTCGTCTGCAAATATTTTATCGCAGTATGCGAACACATTCACAGGTGGTGGATTGGAACAAAATAAAGAATTAAACAGGGACATCTACAGCGTCAATCATGGCTTATTAAAAGGTTACCCGTTATCGATTTATTGTTCTCAGTGAGTCTTAGGTTGAGTTATCCATGTGTATCTATGATATTTTCCTAATGTTTTATGTTTAACAGCCATTTGTTTAACATGCTAAGTTAGCTACCAGGTCGTCCGCATCCGCATAAAAACGATCAACGAGCGATTTTTTTGCGGACGGCTTTTGCGGATGCTCTTTGGGGATACGGACTGCGGACATATGGAAACGGTCCAACTGTTTTCAACTTGTTCGATTTTTTTGCGGATGCGGATTTGCGAATGCGGATGCAGATACGGACATTATGGAAAAGCGGCCTTACCGATATGTTGCTGGTTATAATTGATATAATTGTGTACGTAAAACAATGTCACTCCATTCAACTTTTGTTGTTGTTGTTTTGTTGTGTTTGAAATACCCAAATTAAGTAAAACAACCACAACACACAAATGGTGTGAAACGTATTTTTATTGTATTCGTTAATATTTAAACTTGCAATGACATTGCATTGCATTGTACACCGCTATAAGGTTTCACTCTATTCAATCATCTACCATGACTATACGCTATCAGGGCCGTTTGTTGTGTTTTGAGTATTTAATTATGGGTTGTATTCCAGAGACAACTTAAAGGGACCTGTTTACAACAGATTGACGAATTGACAGTTTCCCAACCTTTTGTCACAGATTCCAAAAATAAAAGAATAGTGTATATAAAGGAACGAAATAACACAACAGACAAAGAAATATACTGTAAGCTTAGATTTATTAATCTGAAAGGCCGAGTGGTTAAGGCGTTTTGCCTTATGATCAGAGGTCAGAGGTTGGAACCCCCTTTTCTTTTCTTTTATCCCTTTCAGACACCTTTATACTTGAACCCTTTAGTTCCGATGCTTAAATCTTTCAAGTTAAGACATATTGTAGCAAATTAAAAAAAAACTGAAATATTGTATTAAAGTTATAAGTTTAGTATTTAAAAACTGCATAGACTCGGTGAATCCGCCACAGTTACGTGAACAATAGTTTGTAATACAGCTGAATTAATAGACACTAAGCACACTGTCCGAGGTATTTCTAATTTTTATGACAATACTAATATTTATTTATTACAAATCATTGAAGTTTAATGATTTTGCGACTCTCCATTTTATTCAATATATTTTCCATTTTTCAATGTATAATTCAGCATTTAGTTAGTAAATTTAATTAATAAAAAGTGTCAACACTGTAGTACGGCTCGTTTTTTGTAAGAATTTGCGATTGAAAATGTATTAAAAATCGAATGCTAATCCGGTCCGCAAGGGAGCCAACAAGATGTTGCTCCTTGACAAACTTCATGCGTGGTTACCTCCCTTATTTTATTGAATTGTTTCATTTTGTCCCCGAATTTATCATGAATTCCGTTTCCTATTGGATTAATCGCAATTTGTACATGTAATACCCATATTCCACACACGCCACGAATCCTGCGAATCGCCACGTATGATTGAAATTTATGATTTTTCGTGAAGATTCGTGACATTTTCTGTTCCAAATTGTGCGTTGTACGATTCAGCTACGATGTAGGATGGTGTTACGAATATTCGTGGGAATCGTCTGGAATGGCAAAAATGTTGTCAAGAATTTACTACGATTTACACGAATCTATTACGACTACTTTGTCAACGTTATGAATCAGTAACGTATCTGTAAAGAATACGCCGAATGCATGTACGAATTAGGTACGAATAAAACTATCTTTTGAAATTCTTTTTGGGTGGGCATATTCGTGACATGTTCGTAGCCGATTCGTGGTCAAGTCGCGAATTATCAAATCCCCGAATGAGTAAAGAATAACTACGAATACGTACGAATCGATTACGACTCAGTTACGATACATAAGAATGCATTATGTATTTGTAACGAATTCTTTTGGAATCGGGATTTTTGGATTCGTAAGTTCGTGGCCAATATTTTGAACAATTCAAAACTTTTGTCACGAATACCCGACTGATCAAGAATAGCAAGTTTGGACTACGAACAGATACGAAACAATGTAAGAACTTCACAACCTGATTACGATGCAACTACGAATTTTAAATTTACCAATTTTGGGCGATTCGTGGGATTCGTGATGTCTGCAGAATATTAGTCGTAGTGTACGACTGATAATACTACCATTGATAAAACGCATCCAAGTAGATTGAATTTCGCAAAACTTTACTCAAAGGGATTTATTCGCAAATTTTTGAAAAATGTCATCCAATGTCATAACTGCAAAATATAAAGGATCTGGACTAACTAGTTCAAATATTCAGTCATGAAAAGTATAATAAAACAAAATGCCTCCACCGGGTCTCGAACCTATGACCTTCAGATCAAACGTCGGTTGTGCTAACCCTCGACCAGACAGATTCATGATTATTTTTACGTGTATTTTTATCACTATGTAAGTGAAACACGTGCTTTAAAAATATCGACGAAAAGCCGTAAAAATGCTTGATAATTTTACCTTTTCAGTTGACTACAACATTTCCCGTGCAAATAAATATTTAATATCCAGAATCATTACAATATAAATATGATAGGGACTAAATGTAACTGCTCGCTAGAGGTCTCGAATGACGTTCTGTCCAGGTCACCCTACGTCCTCAAGTCCGATTGGTCTGCCATTCCTGCCTCGTACTGAACACTTGCAAATGTCGTCTGCATAAATTGAAGTATGCACCTCTGCAGAGCTCCTTGTCACGCGTTTCATTGCAAATCTACATACCGGAAACCAGTGACGCCTATTGACCGTCCTGCCATCTCCATCACCGTCTTTCTCCTTATATACTGGTACACGTGAACCGGTGTTACAGTTACGTGCGTGTCCGCCGATGTGCATGTATGAACATGTATTTGTCCGCCAATGAGCATTTGTAAACAAGTGTGTGTCCGCCGATGAGCACGTATGAACATGTGTTTGTCTGCCTTTGAACATGTATGTGTTCGACTTTGAACGTATATGTGTCCGCCTATGAACGTGTATGTGTCCGCCCATGAACATGTGTGTGTCCACCGATGAACGTGTATGTGTTCGCCTTTAAACGTGCATGTGTCCGCCGATGAGCATGTGTGTGTCCGCCGATGAACGTGTATACGTTCGCCTTTGAACGTGTATGTGTCCACTTATAAACGTGTAATTGTCCGCCTTTGAACATGTGTGTGTCCGCTGATGAACGTGTATGTGTTCGCCTTTGAACGTGTATATGTCCGCCGATGAACGTGTATGTGTCCGCCGATGAACATGTGTGTGTCCGCCGATGAACATGTGTGTGTCCGCCGATGAACGTGTATGTGTTCGCCTTTGACCAGTTGACAATAAACGTGTTTAGCCATTATTTTGTCTATTTTCAATGATGACTTATACTTGTTCTTTGATCAGAGTTTTGACTTCATTACACGCATAACCAAAATGCTTGTCGAGTATTGATGAATCAGCAATATCTGCGAGGAACGTAAGTAAATTATAACAACGTCCAGTGTTACGCTGCGGCAGCAATTACTGGACTGTTTTCACGTGTCATATATTGTGTCAGGAGTTCACGATGAGAAACACATTGAGAAACAGTTTTCTTGGTGGATTTCCGGAAATTAATTTAAATTAAAGTCAGTATGAGTATGAAAGTGCGTCGAAGTCCAATTTTCGAAGTAGACATGTTCCCTTATAAAATATATTGACTTCTTATGAGTATAAACAGTAATATAATTGATGTAGAATGAACACTCGAGCCTTGAGAAATCATGTTCTTTATCAGAAATTATAGCACTGATTATTGTAAGCCAGCTTAACTTAGGCGCAAAACATGTTTCGTTTTACTCTTGAGTATTTTCGAAGGCGACAGAGGTGGTTGATTTCTCATACTTGCGTTCACTCGCACATGCTCTGTAACGTCTTGCTGTTTTTGTTTAATGCATCAGACAAGGTTGCATTCTGATGAAGATCTACGTAAATACTTTCATGTCATCAGCGTTTGCGAATGAATAATGAACGTTACAACATTTATTTCGTGTATACAAGTTGTGATATCAACAGAATTATATGTCGTTGTAATCGAACTGATGCCCAACATAAGGATACTGCTAAATTAAGTTATTATAACATTAATATATCTAGAAAATATAGATCATGTTCAAGTTTGTGCCAAATATGTACACTAGTCTAGTTTATTACTCAATGTAACATTCTTCACTTTTATATAATCAATTTTAACATGATATATACTCGCTAATTTTTCAATAGACAAAGAACAAAATTCTCTTTGTTAAACTACCCAATAAACAACGCAAAGAGAAGTTCCGAATCCGATGGGAGCATAGTAAAAAGTAGTGCCAATTACAGTTGCAATAAATATATGTCAAATCTTGTTAGGATCGAAATCATTTTCGCATTATCGTTGTTTATCGGCCAATAAGAAACTTTTTGTCGTTCTGATGCATGGCTATTAAACAACTCGGGCTAACCCCCCCCCCCCCCCCCGTGGTTTAATTCCTAATTACCAAAACTCCAATTCGCTGTTTATTGACCGATAAACAACGATACATTATTGAACAAATATTTTTTTAATTTATAATAAGTTGAACATTAATAAATACTAAGTCCACTGTGATTTTAACATGGAATTACATGCTAACGAAAAATTGTGATATAAAGATAAGATTCTACTTAAGATACTTAAGATGTTTCTGGAATATGGATCCAGAAGTAATAACTGTCTGTCTCTTTCTTCGAGGAAATGTGGATCGTGCAATAACTTGATATATATGCTTAAAGAGGGAGTAATGAGGTTATAATACACGTTGTTTTTCTGTTTCGTCCTACTAAACTGTGGTTGCTATGGCAACAAAAGAAATATTGCACAACAACAAGAATCACACTACTTTTTTCTCCTGGACTGATTTTGATTGGGTAAAACATTCACGAAGAAAGTCAACATTGTACAAACAGAATTTGATGTCATTATGGACTGTAAAGTTTAGTTTAGCAATTCATTTATATATTAAAGATAGAGTCTCGAAAGACAAATGCTTATTGAGACACTTTCAAGTCCGTTTCCTGGGAAGAACCACTACGCGATGACTTTTAATTAAGATCATTTGAAATCTCCAGGAGTAGGGATCAAACTCACGATCTTCCGATCGAAAGGCGGATCTCACATAAATTACATCACTGCGACATGACGCCTTTGTAACAAAAGTGTTGGTAATTGTACACATAGAAATAATCATGCTGCAACTTTATTTCATGTATGATTTTGATGTTGTAAAATTCAACGAAAAAAAGTGAGCATTGTCGAAACATAATGGACCGTTTGTCCTACTGTCAGTGAAAGCCTTGATCCTGCGATAGGGCAGAATGTGCGCACGCTAGGTTTATGAAACATTATGTCGCATAGTTGTGTCCGGCCGTTGTGTCTCTTGGTTGAGTTTCGTTTCGTTGTTGTGTCTCTTGGTTGAGTTCCGTCGTTGTGTCGCTTGGTTGTGTCCGGCCTTTGTGTCGCTTGGTTGTGTTCCGTCGTTGTGTCGCATGGTTGTGTTCTGTCGTTGTGTCGCTTGGTTGTGTTCCGTCGTTGTGTCTCTTGGTTGTGTTCCGTCGTTGAGTCGCTTGGTTGTGTTCCGTCGTTGTGTCGCTTGGATGTAATCAATTGTTGTGACGCTTGGATGACTTCTCCTCGTTGAATTTCGTCGTTGTGTCTCCGGGTTTTGTCCGGCCTTTGTGTCGCTGTGTTGTTTTCCGTCGTTGTGTTGCTTGGTTGTGTTCAGTCGTTTTGTCTCTTGTTTGAGTCCCATCGTTGAGTCGCTTGGTTGTTTTCCGTCGTTGTGTCGCTTGGTTGTGTCCGGCCTTTGTGTCGCTTGGTTGTGTTCCGTCGTTGTGTCGCATGGTTGTGTTCTGTCGTTGTGTCGCTTGGTTGTGTTCCGTCGTTGTGTCTCTTGGTTGTGTTCCGTCGTTGAGTCGCTTGGTTGTGTTCCGTCGTTTTGTCTCTTGTTTGAGTCCCATCGTTGAGTCGCTTGGTTGTTTTCCGTCGTTGTGTCGCTTTGTTGAGTTCCGTCGTTGTGTAGTTGTGTCTCTTGGTTGAGTCCCATCGTTGTGTCGCTTGGTTGTTTTCCGTCGTTGTGTCGCTTTGTTGTGTTCCGTCGTTGTGACGCTTGGTTGTGTACCGCCGTTGTGAGGCTCGACTGTGTGCCATCGTTGTGACACTTGGTTGTGTTTCGTTGTTGTATCGCCTGGTTGGTTTTCGTTGTTGTGTCGTTTGGTTGTGTTACGCTGTTGTGTCGCCTGGTTGTGTTACGTTGTTGTGTCGCCTGGTTGTGTTCCGTCGTTGGGTCGCCTTGTTGTGTACTTCGTTGTGTCGCCTGATTGAATTCCGCCTGTGTGTCGCATGGTTGTGTTACGTCGTTGTGTCGTCAGGGTGTGTTCCGTCGTTGTATCGCCTGGTTGTGTTCCGTGGTTGTGTCGCCTGGTTGTGTTATGTCGTTGTGTCGCCTGGTTGTGTTACGTTGTTGCGTCGCCTGGTTGTGTTACGTTATTGTGTATCCTGGTTGTGTTCCGTCATTGTGTTGCCTTATTGTGTTACGCTATTGTATCTCTTGGTTGTAATCCGTCGTTGTGTTGGTTGGTTGTGTAACGTCCTTGTGTCGTCTGGTTGTGTTCCGTCATTTAGTCGCCTGGTTGTGTTACGCTATTGTATCACCTAGTTGTGTTACGCTGTTGTGTCGCCTAGTTGCGTTACGCTGTTGTGTCGCCTGGTTGTGTTACGCTGTTGTGTCGCCTGGTTGTCTTACGCTGTTGTGTCGCCTGGTGAGATGAACGGTCAGGATGCGCATGTTTCCTGTTATTGTGACGTCGATAACGTAAAGTAACGTGTTTGTTTTACTACAATGTCACCTCTCGCGATTAAGGGCCAGCCTGTTTTAGCTTATGAGACACCTTTACTGATGAACACCTTTACTGATGAACACTTTTACTCCCGATTCCTATCCTATATGCCGGGCGCTTGGCAAAAAGGTAATCGGTACCCTTCGACTTTACTAGCTGCTAGATAGGCAACTGGCCATATTAGAACGAGCCCTGTGCGAGACTCGAACCTTCAACATCCCACTCCGTAGACGAACGCCCTAACCACTTGGCCACGGAGACGGTTATATTAACGTGATTTGCCCCGCTGCTGTTATACCACGTACGCATGTTGATACAATAGAGTTATTTATTATTGTTCAAATGCAACGATAGTAACGCTTTTCATTATTTCTACGTCGGAAAACATTGCGTCTAATAGTAATGCCAATTGTTTGTGGTTAAGAAAATGTTTCTGACAGAGTAGGGAACAACAAGCATTGCACTTCTACACTTTTTATTAGACGTACATGTTGCGAGATATGGACTGCATAGGGGCTGTTGTCCAATCTCCATATACAATACATATAGGCAATAATGACCAAGCCTCGGCAATTTCAGTTCATGCAATTTGTTTGTCGTTTTTTTGTTGTTTTTTTTTTGGGGGGGGGGAATTGATTTTCTGGAACATTGAATCAGATTTCTCAAACAAAAAGCCATAAATACACATTCACCAAATGTCTGTCAAATCATAGTCTGAAATGAAATACAACGTAGCTTTTATAGTTTGTTATGCCGTTTATTTGATTGATTATTTTGTATTGATTTAATTCCTACGACATCATTGTATTGCCCGATAAGTTTTCGATAGATAGTTGCATTTTATTTAATTGAAATAAAAATAATGCCTGCTACTAACTAACTCATTATTGAACATTTATGCAAATTCCATAAGGTAATATAACGAAATATCATGAAAATGAAAACAATTAAAATATGATTATACAGCTCTTATATTATTGTGTTCGCTATCAAAATGTGTATCCTCATCATACACTTTATGCGGACACGAACATGCTCTACCTATTTCGCACGAGAGACAACTCGATGTTACTTCGTAGCAATTTCCTAGCAGCAGTTGCTTCCCTTGGGTTATCTCCACCTCATTATAAGTGTGCTAGTTATAGTGTTAATGCTAAATCGGTTGAAGTTACGATTTGTATAACATTTCAGCTCACACGGATATAGTTTATTGTTTTTGGCAGCGAATAAAAACGTAATTAAATAAGTTACAGAGTTTAATAATACCTTACCAACTTATATTAGTATGGCTTATGATTGTTTATGTATTTTACGGATAAAATTTGAGCTCAACGTCAAAATATGCGTTTATAAAATAAACTACATTATATTCCTGTAATATTTCGCTACCAAGAGGTTTCGTTTTTAAACTTCTTTCATATCATCTTTCATAAACAGTTATATAATTGTTTTAGCTCGAATATTTTAAGAAAAGGTGAGCTTTGTAGGACCATATTTTTCACATCTGTGAAAAATCGGATCTCATTCTTCAAAGGTGAGAAAATTTAGATCTTATTCTTCACACATCACAGTCTTATTCTCCACATTTTCTGTGAAGTTTGTGATCCCATCCAGTTTTTGATATGCAATGAAATCATAAGCTTCTGTGATCCTCACGCATACACCGTTTTGGGCCAGTCGTATTCTTCATACGTCTAAATGTGACAAATGAGATCCTATTCTTCACATGTGTGTGAAATAATTGATTTGTGAAAAATAATATCCTACAGAGCTTTCCAACTCGCCCCAGCTACCGCGTCTTCACTAAAAACGTCAATATTTTGGTTAAAGTCTTATGACTTGAATCTACGAGTTATTCATTTTAAATTTGAACTATACATTTGCGACCAACTCCAGTATCAGATGCAACATTCCCCAGTACTCTGTTTTGTATTTTAACAGAGTGATGCTTCTCTTTACTGCGTTTGTTTAAAATTGGTTTTAACTAAAAAAAAAGGATGTATCAAATTATGAGGGTCAGATTTCTTTTTTAGTTGATGTACATGATGTGCTAATATGCAAGGCTATTCGCTTTCTTTCGATGGCTTCATTATAAAAATAAATTATTGACAATGTCGTTGAATAAAACTTATCTTCTTTGTTCTAATATTCAATATAAAAGTCGATTAAATAATAATAACTTCGCACGAGTTTATAGAAAACATTTCAATAGGTTTACAATAGTTATTGTATTGATATAAAAGAACAACCATCGCTCCAGTGGTGCTGCAATTCGGAGGTCTGTACGATCATATTTTTCACAAATCATATTTTTCACACTCCTATGAAAAATAGAATCTCATTTATCACATTTTAAGTGTGAAGATTTCATTGCATATCACAATCTCGATGTGATCACAAACTTCACAGAAAGTGTGAAGAATAAGACTGTGATGTGTGAAGAATAAGATCTGAATGTTCACACTTGTGAAGAATGGGATTCTGTTTTTTACAGACGTGAAAAAATAGATTTGTGAAAAATATGGTCCTCAGAGGTCTTGTAGCGTGTGTTCGGCGATACATAGTCTATTCCATCATTCCAGCCACGTGCTGGACACGTGCAAATGTTGTCTGCATAATTTGACGTGACGTCTGCATAATTGTCGTCTGCACCATGTCACGTGTCCTATTTCTGAAATATCCGTGTAGTGGATGACATACGGATTAAGTCGACCTTACTTGTAAACCGGAAGTCTACATGAAATGTAGCATAGACGGATTTCCGATATGGAATGCCGATTGAAAAGGTGTTTGTTCATAGGACGATCGTTCCAACTTGTACACGAAATGCTCAAGGTTGAGGGACTGTGGTTACTTACAGTCATTGTGTCACGTCGTTGCATAGTTTGGTTGTGTCACGTCGTTGCGTCGCTTGGTTGTGTAACTTCGTTGCGTCGCTAGGTTGTGTCGTATCGTTGCGTCGCTTGGGTGTGTTACTTCGTTGCGTCGCTTGGTTTTGTCATATCGTTGCGTCGCTTGGTTGTGTCACTTCGTTGCGTGGCTTGTTTGTGTCATGTCGTTTCGTCACTTGGTTGTGTAATTTCGTTGCGTCGCTTGGTTGTGTCATGTCGTTTCGTCACTTGGTTGTGTCACTTCCTTGCGTCACTTGGTCGTGTCATATCACTGTGTCGTTTGGTTGTGTCATATCACTGTGTCACTTGGTTATATAGCGTCGTTGCGTCGATTGGTTGTGTCACATCGTTGCATCGTTTGGTGTGCCACTTCGTTGCATCGTTTGGTTGTGCCACTTTGCATCGTTTTGTTGTTTTAGTCATTGCGTCGCTTGATTGCGTCATGTCGTTGCATTGTTTGGTTGTGTCATGTTGCATCACTTGGGTGCGTCTAGTCATTGCGTCGCTTGGTTGTGTCATGTCGTTGCATCGTTTGGTTGTGCCACTTTGTTATATCGATTGGTTGTGTCACGTTATTGCATCGTTTTGTTGTTTCACGTTGTCACATCGCTTGGTTGTGTCACGTTGTTGCATCATTCAGTTGTGTCAGGTGGATGCATCGCTTGGTTGTGTCACGTTGTTGTATCGTTTGGTTGTGTCAGGTCGTTGCATCGTTTGACTGTGTCACTTTGTTGCTCGTTTGGTTGTGTTACTTTGTTGCATCATTTGGTGGTGTCACTTTGTTGCCTGGTTTGGTGTGTCACTTCGTTGCACCGTTTGGTTGTGTCACGTCGTTGAATCGTTTGGTTGTGTCACTGTGTTGCACCGTTTGGTTGTGTCACTTCGTTGCACCGTTTGGTTGTGTCACTTCGTTTCAGTGTCTGGTTGTGTCACGTCGTTGCATCGTTTGGTTGTGTCACGTCGTTGCATCGTTTGGTAGTGTCACATTTTCCAGCACGAGTGGGCACCTGTAATGTTTGTTTTCCTTCATTAAATACTGCACGGAATTATAGAGGACATATATTGTTGCTATTGCTATGCAAATATTCGCATACGCATTATTTTGTATTATCTCTATACAATATTGCGGTTTCTGTGAAGCAATTTATCAACGCTATTATATTATTCAACTAATTAAAAAAATGTGTTTACATGTTGACTAAAAAATCTTAATCGCGAATCGATACATTTTTATTTTAGGTCACATGTAATGTTAAACTTCACAAACGACAACTTCGATTTGTTAAATGATACTTAACATGTGAATAGGATAAAGTGCTGTTTCCATGTTAAAACAGTGTTAACAGAACATTAGGAATTATACTGTGTGCATTTGCATCTGTAACAGAATCGTATTGTGAAACAACGGTGAGGTATTTACAATATGTAACTCAGCTTAAGGACCAGACTCACATGAAGTTCTCCATAAAACATATGGTCACGTGTTTTACCTTTATACGATGTTATTGTTAGCTCACCGAACACAAAATACTCAAGGGTAAGATATTCTGGTCAGTCATCGTCCGTCGTCGTCGTCATCCGTCGTCGTCGTCGTCAACATTTTTACTTTAGATAACTTCTTCTCTAAAACCGCTTGGCGGATTTTAAGCGAACTTTGTAGGAATGTTCCTGGGATGGTTCTTTAACAGAGTCCTTCAATTCATTTGAATATCTATAACAACCTGGTTGCCATGGCAACCAAAACATACAAAACTGGAAACTAAAAAAGCTTCTTGTCCGAAACCACTGCTTGGATTTTTAAATAATGTCACAAAAATGTTCCTAGGGTGACCCTCCACAATTTTTTTTCAAATTATTTTGATTCCTTTAAAAAACATGGCCTTCAGGGTGTGGGCAGTTTTCCTATTAAAGCTATGTAGAAAACTTTGAAAATCTCGTCAGAACCCGCTAGTCGGATTTCAAAATAACTGCACTTAGAAGTTCCTCTGGTGACCCTCTACACAATTTCATCAAATCATTTTGATTCGTTCAAAAAACATGGCCGCCACGGGTTAGGGCAGATTTTTTTTTTTTTTTGCTATATAGATACTTTGAAAATCTTCTTCTTAGAAACCGCTGACCGGATTTCAAAATTGTTTTCACTGAAATGTTCGTTGGGTAACCCGCTCCCAAATGTCTTCAAATCATTTTGTTAAAAAAAACATGGTCAGTTTTTCTTGTATGGCTATATATAGAACTCAAAAAAATCTTCTTGTCCGAAACCGCTGAATGGATTTCAAAATAATTTCAAAGCAGTTTTCCTTGGGTGACCATATACCAAATTTCTTCAATTGATTTTTATTCGTTAAAAAACATGGCCGCCACGGGTTAGGGCAGATTTCTTTTTTTTTTTGCTATATAGATACTTTGACAATCTTCTTCATAGAAACCGCTGACCGGATTTCATATTTGTTTTACTGAAATGTTCGTTGGGTAACCCGCTACCAAATGTCTTCAAATCATTTTGTTAAATAAAAAACATGGTCAGTTTTTCTTGTATGGCTATATATAGAACTCAAAAAAATCTTGTCCGAAACCGCTGAATGGATTTCAAAATAATTTCAAAGCAGTTTTTCTTGGGTGACCCTATACCAAATTTCTTCAAATTATTTTGATTTGTAAAAAAATATGACGCCAAGGGGTGGGTCAATTGTCAATGATATGGTTATATAGAAAACTTCGGAAATTTTCCTGTCAGAAACCACCGACCGGAATTTCAAAGTAAATTTGCACAAATGTTCCTTGGTTGACATTTTATCATTTTGAAAATGTTCTTGCCTGAAACAACTATTGGATTTTGAAATCATTTCACATACATGTTTCTACTATTTATTTAATTCCCTGAATTTGCGACCCGGTGCCATTTGGCCCTCTTATTTAATCATTAATGTGCCTGTCAAATATATCTCTACCTGTAATTAAATTGTATTAACTTGTACAAAAAAAAAATATGTTTAAAACTAAACTTTAACAGTGGAGAAAATAACCGGTAAGTTTTGTCACATGTTGTTTGTCGCCACGCATTCATAATAATAATGAATATTATAATAATAATCGTCATCATAATAATAATTTTCGATTTTAGTTGTTTATCTGTAAATAAGCAACTGTTTTGAGTTCTGATGCTACTCGCTAATTTTTCTATAGACAAAGGACACAATTATCGTTGTTAAACTACCCCCAAAAAAACGCAACAGAAGTCCCGATTCTGAGCGGAGCATAATTATGCAAATATAATTCTCATTACAATTATAATATTTGTCGAGTAATGTTAAAATCGAAATAATTTTCGCATTATCATTGTTTATCGGCCAATGAACAACTCTTTTTTGTCGTTCTGATGCGCGGCTATCAAACAACTCGGGCTAACTCCCTCCCATTTTAATTCCTACGCATCAGAACTCCAAATCGTTGTTTGAAGGACGGTAAGCAATGATAAATCGAACATTTAAAGCAATCGAATCTTAAATATACGAGCATCAAAACGAAAAATCGTTGTTTATTACATATAAACAACGAAAAGCGAACATTATTTCGATTCTAACATGACATGACAACATATTCTGCAATTACAACGCGAACTATGTTTCACTACTTTTGCGAGTTGTTTATTGGCAATTTAACAACGATATTTTGTCTTTGTCTATAGAAAACTTCGCGTGTCATGTTAGAATTGCTGTTTAATTTAACTTAAAAGCCGAAATAAAAAAAAAAAATTAGCAAACTATTAAAAATAAATATTCTAACATGACACGCGCTGTGTTTTCCATAGACAAAAACATAATTTACCGTTGTTTAAATAAACAATCACCCAAAATAGTTCCGAAACTGTAAAATAGAGTCCGGAATGATATTGCGGAATATGTTGTCAGGTCATGTTAGAATCAAAACTTTCTTCGCATTATCGTTGTTTATCGGCTGATGTGGTATATTAAACCACGCGGGCAAACGCCCTTATTAAGAAATTATTTTCGATTTGTCGTTGTTTTTCGGCCTGTAAACAACGTTAGCCCGCGTTTTTTTTCATTGCCACGCATATTGGAAATAATATTGTCGGTTTAAAAAGTAATCGTATTATATTCGATAGAACTACCATGTGCCCGAAGTGAAACAACTTCTAAAAATGTCAGAATGTTTCACTCCATGTATGAATGTTGCACGTTTATTAATGTGACGTTCGTCATTTACAATGTATAAGTTAATATATGTTTAGCTCACCTGGGCACAACGTGCTCATGGTGAGCTTTTGTGATCACCTTTCGTCCGTCGTGCGTCGTCCGTCGTGCGTCAACATTTTCTTTCAAACAACATCTCCTAAACCGCTGGTCAGATTTTCACAAAACTTCACAGGAATGATCATTGGGTGACCCTCTTCCAAAATTGTTCAACTCGTTTCGGTCCAATGCATATGTAGGTCACCAGAGCTAAAAATAGATTTAAACGGTGAAAAATTCTTCTCTGAAACTGCATGGCTGAGAGCTTTCATATTTGGTATGTGACATCCTCTTGTGGTCCTCTACAAAGATTGTTCAAATGATGCCCCTGGGGTCAAAACTGGCCACGCCCCGGGGTACACATAGTTTGTATAGACTTCTATAGCAAAATGATTTTTAAAAATCTTCTCCTCTGAGACCGCAAAGCCCAGAAGTTTCATATTTGGTATGTAACATTGCATAGTGGACCTCTACAAAGATGTTCAAATGATGCCCTTGGGGTCAAAACTGGCCACGCCCCGGGGTCACATGGTTTATATAGACTTAAATATCTAAATGACTTTGAAAATCTTCTTCTCTGAAACCGCAAGGCTCAGAGGTTTGGTATTTGGTTGGTAACATTGAATAGAGGTCATCAACAAAGATTGTTCAAATGATGCCCTGGGGGTCAAAAATTGCCACGCCCCGAGGGTCACATTTATGTAGACTTAAGTAGCAAACTTACCTCAAAAATCTTCTCCTATGAAACTGCAAGGCCTGAGGTTTTATATTTGGTATGTAACATAGCATAGAAGTCTTCTACAAAGACTGTTCAAATGATGCCCCTGGGGTCAAAACTGGCCACGCCCCGGGGGTCACATGGTTTATATAGACTTAAATAGCTAAATGCCTTTGAACTTTTTTTTCTCTGAAACGGCAATGCTCAGAGGTTTGGTATTTGGTCATGAACATTGAATAGGAGTCCTCTACAAAGATTGTTCAAATGATGTCCCTGAGATCAAAACTGGCCACGCCCTGAGGGTCACATTGTCAATATAGACTTAAATAGCAAAATTACTTCAAAACTCCTATCCTCTAAAACTGCAAGGCCCAGGGGTTTCATATTTGGTATGTAACATTGCATATTGGTCCTCTACAAAGACTGTTCAAATGATGCCCCTGGGGTCAAAACTGGCCACGCCCCGGGGGGAGGGATCGCATGGTTTATGTAGACTTAAATAGCTAAATGACTTTGAAAATCGTCTTCTCTGAAGCCGCAACGATTAGAATTTTGGTATTTGGTTGGTAACATTGTATAGGGGTCCTCTACACAGTTTGTTCAAATGATGCCCATGAGGTCAAAACTGGCCACGCCCCGGGGGTCACATTGTTTATATAGACGTAACTAGCACAAAAACTTCAAAAATCTTATCATCTGAAACCGCAAGGCCCAGTGGTTTCATATTTGGCATGTGGCATCCTGTAGTGGTCCTCTACAGAGAGTATTCAAATGATGCCCCTGGGGTCAAAACTTGCCACGCCCCGGGGGTCGCATGGTTTATTGAGACTTAATATAGCAATATGGCTTTTAAAATCTTCTCCTCAGAAACCGCAAGGCCCAGAGGTTTCATATGTGGTATGTAACATTGCATAGTGGTCCTCTAAGATTTTTTAAATTATGCCCCTGGGGTCATAACTGGCCACGCCCTGTGGGTCACATGGTTATATAAGCTTAAATAGCAAAATGACTTTCAAAATCTCCTTTGAAACTGCAAGGCCCAAAGTTTTTGTATTTGGTATGTAAGATTGTATAGTGGTCCTCTACAAAGAATGGTCAAATTATGCCCCTTGGGTAAATAGAGGCCACACCCCGGGTGTCACGTGGTTTATATATGTCACAGGGTGAATTTTAAATAAAGTTAATAAATGTACATTATTATCAAATTATTGTGTTTTTTGTTATATTAACCCTAAAATATCGATCGACACATTGCGTTTATTTGTCGCTCAAACCGAATTGCGCCTACGGGCGTAGCTAAGACCGGCAACATATAGACTTAAATGACAAAATGACTTTAAAAGGAATCTTCTCCGAAACCTCAAGGCCCAGAAGTTTTGTAATTGGTATGTAACATTTTATATTAGTCTTCTACAAAGAGTGTTCAAGTTATGCCACTGGGGTCAAACCTAGCCATGCCCCGGGGGTCACATCGTTTGTATAGACTTATATGGCAAGTGGACTTTACACATCTGCTCCAAAACTGCGGCAAGGCCCAGAGGTTTCATATTTTGTATGTAACATTGTATGGTGGTCCTCTACAATTATTATTCAAATGATGCCCCTGGAGTAAAAAGAAGCCACACCCCGGGGTCACAGGGTTTCAATAGACTTATATGAAAAGTGGGCTATTAAAATCTCCTCCTCTGAAACCGTAAGGCCCAGAGGTGTTATATTTGGCATAAAAATTGTATAGTGGTCCTCTACAAATATTGTTAAAATTATGCCCCTGGAGTAAAAAGTGGCCACGCCGTGTGGGTCACATGGTTTATATAGACTATAAACATCTTCTCCTGAAACTGCATGGTCCAGATCTTTATACTCAGGTAAGTGGTTTAGTGCCATTTAGCCCTCTTTGTTATAAGCCATTATGATGCCTTTTACTCAGATGAGCGACATAGGGCCATCATGGTCCTCTTATAAATGTATTGGCATTTTTTTCAGAGTGCCTTTATAAAATGTAACCGGCATTACGGAATCCGGTTAGACCATATGTAATATCGTGCCTCTTACAACAAGGGCGAGACACAAGATTTGCGCGAAACACGAAGCGAGACACGATATTTCCGCTAGACGCTTAACGAGGCACGATATTGTAACACGAGATCTCGCACTTTCGCAGTATCCCATACCACGAAATCTCGCGGCAAAATAGCGTGTCTCGCTTCGGGCGATATTTGGACGATACAGTATCGTGCCTCGATTTGTGTCTCGCCTAAATATCGTGTATCGCTTCGTGTCTCGCTTCGCATCTCGTGTCTCGACCTTTGAACGCGATGCATGAGAATTGCGCGAGACACGAAGCGAGGCACGATATTTTACCGCGAGACACGAAGCGAGACACGAGAATTGCGCGAAACACGAGCAATTTTCCTCTTTGAATTTAAAGCATAAATCTATACATTTATGATATCTCTAAATATCATATTTAGAGATATGATTTTAAGTGATATGATCACTTAATATCAAATCTCTAAAGATATGGAGAGCACATATCTTTAGCGCTTAACTAAATATTGCTTGTTTTCCATCCCACTTTCGACCGAAAATAAATGGTTGCGACTTAAAATATTGTTGACTTTTTTCATGTAAATGGACCATTGTGAAACTGAACCCGCAAATTTGATGTTGAGTATGTGGATTCTAAAACAAATCTTAAGAACCTATACAAAAATATGCCATTCACAGAAATTATCAGTGCTTAAAACAACGAGAGGCTCCGAATCGTGCGTGACCTCACAACTAGGCTTTCAACAATATTATAATGTTATTCATCTGTATTTCATTCAAATGTTGCTTATAATTTGTACACTTTGTTCATTATAATTGCTTTATTAATGATATCTTTCTTGTTTCTTACTCAATGTAAAATCATTATTAGTGCACGTCACAATCATTCTGTACGATCTGTATTCTTGATAATCTCATGTGAAACGATAAGTATTCCCGATGATCACTTACTGTACGATATTATTCACCATGATCACTAAGTGGACGATCTTCATTTGTGATAAATAGATACTCTACTACCTTTTGTCGTGACGGTCAGTGTACGATACATTGTTTGTGACGATACCATTCTATATGATCTTTATTCGTGATAATCACACGTCTTTATTACCCGTGAACACTTACAGCACAGTCATTATTTGTACGGCCTTTATTCCCTATGATCACCTAATGTTTTTTTCTTGATCACTTAGTATAAGATCATCAACCCATTCCCCTATTGCACGATATTTATCCAATATGATCACGTGATATCAAAATTGTAAGACATTTCAATAAAATGTCCTGATATTGCAATTGTTTGTGCAGCCATGGCTTGTAATAAGCTACACTAAATCGTTGACAATTCAGACCGATAACCCTCAAGATCTATAATAAAAGTGGTTGTGTTGGTGGTGTTTTTGTTGTGTTACGTCGTTGTGGCGCCTGGTGGTGTTACGTCGTTGTGACGCCTGGTTGTGTTACGTTGTTGTGTCGCCTGGTTGTGTTACGTTGTTGTGTCGCCTGGTTGTGTTACGTCGTTGTGTCGCCTGGTTGTGTTACATCGTTGTGTCGCCTGGTTGTGTAACGTCCTTGTGTCGCCTAGTTGTGTTTCATTGCTGTGCCGCCTGGTTGAGTTACGTCGTTGTGTCGCCTGGTTGTGTCGTTGTGTCGTTGTGTCGCCTGGCTGTGTTACGTTGTTGTGTCGCTTGATTGTGTTACTTTCGATATGTCGCCTGGTTGTGTTACGTTGTTGTTTATCCTGGTTGTGTTACGTCGTTGTGTCGCCTGGTTGTATTACGTCGCTGTGTTGCCTGGTTGTGTTACGTCGTTGTGTCGCATGGTTGTGTTGCAATGTTGTGTCGCCTGGTTGTGTTACGTCCTTGTGTCGCCTAGTTGTGTTTCGTCGCTGTGTCGCCTGGTTGAGGTACGTCGTTGTGTCGCCTGGTTGTGTTAGGTCGTTGTGTCATATAGTTGTGTTACATCACTGCGTTGCCTGGCTGTGTAAGTGGCACTTGGTTCTTTAACATGTTTACGTTGCCTGATTGTAATCACGTGCAAATGATTGTGTTTCTTGTTTCAGTAACTCCTGATAGTGGCGTGAATGGGTCGCGTGATAATGTTATAGATGTAGATTTATTGATCATAAATAAACAAAACATATTTGTTTTAACTACTTGGAAATGACCCTAGTGCAAAAAGCAACCATCTTGTTTAATACATAATACAAATAATTACAAATAATGTGCATCTTACACGCAAACATATTTTCTATTATGTTTCTCTTGTTACTAATACCTATTTTAAATTATTATCTTAATTGCGACGCGTTTTGATATTAATAATATATTTATTTATTTTAAAAACCAAGATGGTTGTTCATATATTATTGCATACTGTCGGTATTACTTTTCAATTTCCAAAATTGAATGTAAATTTCAAAAGCATAATAATTCAGAAAAAAAAAGAAATTTTAAATGTCCGCAATGTTTTAGGAAATTTCGGAAATAACAATCATTTTGAATCGTTTTCAAAACAGTCAATTGCAAAAGCATAGCAATTCATAATATTATAAAAGTGTATTTCATAACTGGAATAAACAAAAAAACTACAACAAAGGTATTGTTTACGTTAAAGGGACTTTGTTAACGAAAAATTGGTTTTCGAATGCACAATAAATGATATCAGATGAGAGTAAATGCGCTATGCTAAGTCATGTACATTAAATAAATGATAAATAATATAATACATAATGAGACATTTGATTAAAAGAAATCAGCAAAAGTGAAAAAATAAAAGCCTAATCGGGTATCGAACTCACAAAGAAATAACTGTAGACAGCGCTTTAAACACCTGCACTATTCTGCTTTGTAAGGGAACATGTGTAAGCTCTGCTTGTACAAAATACTCACAATTCTGACGTCAAAATGTAAACATAAAAGGGGCCACGAAAACACGACCTGAATTATTAAGGAGTTTTATCTCAAAATGCGAAAACTATTTTGCCATTATATGTACCTTATTTTATTATTTGCTAGTTTTATTATCTTAATTTCAGATTTTTTAAAGAAATTACCCCATTGAGGAACTTTTCGTTGACATAGTCCCTTTAACGGAACGTGACGTCACAATCATTTGACACAATAATTAAACCAGATTCATTAAAACGTATGCTTCTTGAAAAACAACTAGCACGAAATGATACCAGTTCTCATAACACCACACTAGAGTAATATCCATTTATAGTTATATACCTTACCCTACACCGTATTTGTCAATAAATCCTATGAACCTTCACTTTGTATGCAACAAAATATATATGTTTCGCTTTTGTATGATTGATATAAAACGCTCATTCTAACATGACACGCGCAGAGTTTTCTATACACAAAGAGCACAACTCACCGTCGTTAAACTACCAATAAACAACCCGAAAAAATATTTTAAAACTGTAAAATATAATTTGCATTTTTATTGCAGAAAATGTTGTCAGGTCATGTTACAATCAGAATAATGTTCGCATTATCGTTGTTTATCGGTTAATAAACCCCGATATATCGATCTGATTCCGTATATTACACCACTTGGGCTAACGCCGTCGTAGTTTAATTCATACGCGTCAGAATTCCAAATCGTTGTTAATTAGCCGATAAACAACTATATAAATCAAATATTGTTTCTTTAATAATGTACGCATGCATGTCGGTTCCAAACGAACACGGAATGTTGTATTTAGTGGATAATATCGTATACAAAAAAATCGGAGTAGTGCAACGGATCGGGAGATCGTGAGTTCGAACTGTTTTGTTTTTTTGCAGTCTCGTTAGTTTTGCCAGATAGTGGTGAAAAACATCATACACATATGAACGTATACATAAAGGATCACAAATCAACCAACAGCTTGCAGTCACTGACGCATTTGTGTTAATTCGTGTATAAAGTAACAGTGTTAGACCGCATGTACATGTTTTAATTTTCTTTATTAAAATTGAGCTACATGCATATAATTATTTGTGCGTTTATGATAGACAAAAACGACCATGTTCATTTTCTTTATTTGCATGTATTTATGCTGGCAAGACTATTATCTTTCTAAAAATATGGTCCGTGAGTTATAAGCATCATTTCCTTTCAACGTTCCTCCTGCCCGGGCGTCAGAATACGCTTGTTGGGCGGTACATAGACTGGTCTATAATTCCTGCCCGGTTCTTGACATGTGGAACTCTCTTCAGCACCAATTGTCGTCTGCACGTCTACTCCGTGTCACATTCCCTGTTTTGAGTTGCGGATTAGTTCGAGCTGGTTCGTGAACCGGAAGCCTACAAACCTGATGCGAGTGATTCCGTATGACCGGTACACGTGCACCAAGCTTCTCGGCGACATCGAGTGCACGATCTCCTTGAAATAATCTATTTTGCATGTCTTCAATCTATTATATTCTGGCGTTGCAAAGAAACCGCGATTTTTTGCTTCTGATGCCGATTAACGCACCTTATATTAAAGTATTGTCTGGCCTCCCAAAAACTTTAATACTTTTTGTTTCTCGACCGAACCGAAAAAAGGCCACGACTCTACATGTTTTTGATATTTGTGTACATGCAACGTAACATGACAGGACTCTTCTGATATTGAGAGCGAAGTTTATAGGGGCTTGTTCACAGAATTTTCATATTTCAAATGCAAGCCTGATAAAACAACTGTTTTTTTTAGAAACAAATACTTTAAACTGGTCTTGTATGACGTTGGTCTGAGATTACTCTTGTATTCGTAGTTCTGGTATTAAGTGATTATATCATAACATAAGGACTAAGACATAATTATTGTGTTGTTTTGTTTTTCTGTCTGCTAAATGTACGATCTTTATTCTTGTTGATTAATCAGTGTACGATCTTTATTCGTGATAAATACTTAGTTTATGATCTTTATTCGTGATAATTACTTAGTGTACGATCTTTATTAGTAATAACTACTTAGTGTACGATCTTTATTCGTGATAATTACTTAGTGTACTCTCTTTACTCGTGACGATTTCTTTGTGTACGATCTTTGTTCTTGATGTATACTTATTGTACGATCTTTATTCACGATGATTATGTGTATATGATCTTTATTCGCGAAGAATACTTAATGTACGAGCTGTATTCGTGATGATTACTTCATGTACGATCTTTAGGCTTGACAATGATTACTGTATGTTCTACCAAATCTGGCATTCCATATTTAAGAAAAGGACGATCTCGAATGCATGTTATTTAATAATGTATTTCACTTTTTATTAAATTTAGCAATATTGTGTATATAAACCTGTGGACAAAAATAGATACAGTGATAAATAAAAATCCCCATTGGTTTGTGGTGAAAATGTTCTTGTTATAACAAGAAACAGTCGTCGTGGTAGCCTTGTCAACGTATGTGTTCTTTAAATGTCGTTCTGGACCCGTATTCACAAATATATTCTGAGACTTAAGACGTAATAATAAAGAATATTTTTGAAACTGTTCTGTTCTAAGACGCTGTTAACTTTAATCTTTCTTGGTATTCATCAACTCTAATTACGGCATTCTTTATTTAGAACGACTGGTAATGACAATAGTGGCGTTGGTACCTGGCATATTTGCAAACGCAGAATTTTTTTTGTCTTGAGTCTGAGTCTAATCTTTATTCTTAAGTATATGGGATGTTGAATACGGGCTCAGATGCCAGGTTCATGATTATTACTAGAAATGTGAATTTGATATGCATTATGTACAATCAAGCATGAGTGTCGAAAATAGAGAATGGGCAATTGTTGACTCGACGTCGGAATCAGCAGTCGTGAGTTTCCTGCGATGTTACTAATTATTTTTGTAATGCATTCAAGTGCAAATTTTAACAAATAGAAAGCATAGATAGTGTTACTCATGTTATTTGAAGCGTGATAGACCGGGGTTTTATAAATTACACATTATATTAGTTTGTACCCAAATCACACACAACTGCTTTATTGCTCGTTCTTACTACTCTATATTCAGAATCGTTTCATCACAAAAAAAAAAAAAAAATATGTCCTAAGATATTAATGAATACTTTCTTGAAATTTAATAAATTAACTTTCGTTTTAATATGTTTTTGAACTTGTGTATTACAAATCTTTTCACAAAATTAAGATTTATTTCAGAACAAAAAAATTTAACATACTTAATTTAACTAAAATTATTGGTGATCCACATCTACGAGTGTATCTTCGAACTTCCGCTCATTTTGTGTGCCATGTGTGCTCTTATATAATAAAAATAATGACAAAACGAATTCTTTTGAAGGTACAGATTTCAGCCTTTGCAATAACAACAGAAGACAATTGTAAGACACATGTTTTCATCCATCGTCATAAATGTTAATGCAAACATTTCAAAATGAATAGATTTTAATATTAAACTTAGACAATAATTTTCGATTCATCGTTTTTTATCGGCCAATAAACAACGATTTGTTGTTCTAATGCGTAGACTTTCAACCACGAGTTGTTTAATAGCGACGCCTCAGAAAGACAAAATTATTTCGATTCTAACATGATTTGACATATATTTTTGCAATTTTTTTCCCCAATGTTAACTACTTTTTACATAACTCCGCTCAGAATCGGAACTTCTTTCTGCGTTGTTTATTGGTTAGTTTAACGACGATTTTGTCCTTTGTCTAGAGACAAAAATAGCGAGGATCATTTTAGAATATATTATAACCCGGTGACGAAGCAGATTTATACAATGGAAACATAATAATATTATGAAAATTGATGATTTAAGAAATAGTTTTCGATTGAGCGTTGTTTATTAGCTTATAAACGTTTTGGAATTATGATCATAAGGAATCAACTAATGCTGACGGGGTTCAATAACCGCCGATCAAAACGAAAACCCGTACGATATTAAAATGCGACAATTTTTTCTAATTTGGCAAGATGGGACAAATTAACTTTGCAACTATCTATATTCTGCAGTGTTCCGAACATGTTCCCGTTCGCACGCGCGTCACCGCTGTATGTCACAGTACGTCATTCAGTATATTAATCAAATTCATTGTTACATAAGTTTCCTTTATAATAAGTGAACGAATGACGTCAGTGTTTAGACTATTTGTTAACGTTGTTTATTTAAAATAATAACACGGCACGCGGCTAGTTTTCCATAAATAAAAAAGGGAAAATAACTGCCGGCTATTCTGCAACAAATTATGGGCGATGCCTAATGTTTTGAAAATAGTTCCGGAATTTCGAAGAAATTGTTCCGTAAAATGCACGTGCGTAAACGCGCGATTGTAAAATTGTGAAAAACAAATCATTTCTGCATTATGTAGCGCAATAATTTACATAATATTTTCACTGAATTTATCAATAATTATAACGCCATGTGCTGAATGTTTATCAATTAAGCTGACGTAATTGTTATTTATTTACGTCACTGAAACGCACGAGTGAATGAAGCCTTCTTTGCGCAAAATGGGCGGTGTATAGATAAATATAGTTCTCATTCATAACCTTTACAAATACAGACGATTGTTATATAAGATCGTGTTAGAATCGAAATAATTGACGGGTAAGTACGGAATCCGGTTACTGCCATATGGAATATCGTGCCTCTTACGGCGGGGGCGAGAGACGAGAATTGCGCGAAACGCGAAGCGAGACATGATATTCCCGCGTGACACGAAGCGAGGCACGGTATTGTAACACGAGATCTCGCACTGTCGCAGTAGCCCATACCACGATATCTCGTGGCAAAATATCGCGTCTCGCTTCGTGTTTCGCGCAATTCTCGTGCCTCGCGGTAAAATATCGTGCCTCGCTTCATGTATCGCGCAATTCTCGTGCCTCGCGTTCAAAGGTCGAGACACGAGATGCGGAGCACGATACACGATATTCAGGCGAGACGCGAAGCGAGGCACGATATTATATCGTCCAAATAACGCCCGAATCTCGAGCATCGCGGTAAATTTTCGAACCACGATACAGGAAACACGAAGCGAGACGCGAGAATCCGGCGACATGCGAAGCGAGGCACGATATTGTATCGTTTAAATATCGCTCGAATATCGAGTCTCGCGTCTACCGGTGCACCAGGAATTAATAACGTTGTAGTTGTTTGATATTATTTTGTAAAAATATAATGATGATGATGATGATGTTGTTGTTGATGATGATGATGATTATGATGATAATGATAAAAAAGATGATGATGATAAGTAACACCGAAGTTGAGTTGACACCAAATTGCGTTGCTACATAGGACAATAGGGCAATGCCCCTATCTGCTTTAGTGCAGTATGCAACCCTACGTCGTGTTGACCTACTTTCAGTGTGTGAAAGTTAATTTGAAGAATGCCTTTAGTACACAACTATTGAACAACGCAACAGAAGTATTTGCAACCGCAGTTTCCTCAAGACGAAAGGGCGCTCGGACCGACAGACAAACAAAGAGACAGTCTGACAGAGAGACGGACCGTTACTTCTACAGCAAGAGTCTTTTCAAAAAAACAATAAACATAAATAAAACGTAGTCATCATTATAGTTCAAACAAAAACAGTTATCAACTCGAGAAGAAATAGCCACAAAGCAGCAGTATCATCCAGGCGAATGGGTGGACTGACGGACAAAGAGGCTGACAATGAAACAGAAAAACGGGCAGGCAGACAGACAGACAGACAGTGGGCCGTCATGGACTGGGCAAGGTCTGGGACGTCAACGACTTGGGCCGTCCTGATCCGCATTCGCTTGTTAGGAAAAAGAGTGTTTCCCTGCTTTGCTTCCCTGCTTTCAAACCGCGAGACTCGATATTCGGGCGATATTAGAACGATACAATATCGTGCCTCGCTTCGTGTGTCGCCCGATTCTCGCGTCTCGCTTCGCGTTTCGAGTATCGTGGTTTGAAAATCTACCACGATACTCGAGATTCGGGCTTTATTTGAACGATATAATATCGTGCCTCGCTTCGTGTCTCGTCTGAATATCGTGTATCGCTTCGTGTCTCGTTTCGCATCTCTAGCCTTGACCTCTAAACGCGAGGCATGAGAATTGCGCGAGACATGAAGCGAGGCACTACATTTTACTGCGAGACACGAAGCGAGACACGAGAATTGTGCGAAACACGAAGCGAGACACGATATTTTTACGCGATATATCGTGGTATGGGATACTGCGACATTGCGAGATCTCGTGTTACAATATCGTGCCTCGCTTCGTGTCTCGCGGGAATATCGTGTCTCGCTTCGTGTTTCTCGCAATTCTCGTGTCTCGCCCTCGTCGTAAGAGGCACGATATTTCATAGGCACTAACCGGATTCCGTAGGTAAGCGTTTGTTATTGCGGTAATAACCAACCGTTCCGATGCCTGTTATCAATTCACTCGGCTATCGCCATCGTGGTTTAATTCCTACGCAACAACAAGAACAACACTAAGGTCGCAGTGGTGTAAGGGATATGGTGTCCGCCTTGCGATCGGGAGGTCGTGAGTTCGATCCCTACTCGGGGAGCGTTCTATTGATCTCTCTCCCATGTACTGGTTCTACCCAGGAAACCGAATCGAGAGCGTCTCAGTAAGTTTAAGGCTTTCGACACAATCGAGCTAAAATAAATAGGTTTAAACTTAACCTAACAACAACTATAAAAAAAATAATGTTTAAGGCCTAATATATCAATCATGATAGTATAATAGTATTGCAATCAAGTTAATTACAACCTTTTTATATTCCTGGCACATTTTTTCCAATATTTTTCTTTACTTTACTTTTCAGGAAACGTATTCCAGAAAACATCTTAAGTTTACCTTAAAATATTTTTACTTACATAATTAACAGCAGTTAGTAATACATTAACAATTGATAAACACTTAGCACAAAGCCTTCTTAATATCAAATAAAAAATTTATGTAATATATATATGAGGCGCGTCGTGGGAAAACCGGGATTAATGCATGTGCGTAAAGTGTCGTCCCGGATTAGCCTGTGCAGTCCGCACAGATTAATCCAGGACGACACTTTCCGCCTACAGTGGATTTATGTTTAGAAGAGACTTCCTTGAAACAGAAAATACCATAAAAGCGGAAAGTGCCCGTCCCGGATTAGCCTGTGCAGACTGCACAGGCTAATCCGGGATGACACGTTACGCACATGCATTAAGTCCGGTTTTCCAACGACGCTACTCATATGTTTTTAACGTTAAAGATAAGATTTTAGTTAGAATGTTTCTGGAATACGCCACCTGATTATCACAATGCAAGATATTATAAGTCGTCCTCATTGTGTTGGTATGTTTACATCTGGATAAATTCTGATTGGTCAGTTACGTCTGCCAAAAATGTAACATGCAAAACGCGTGCATGCAGACCGTGATATCATTGTAATCAGGGGCGTAGCTAGACCGGACTGGACCATACTCCGGGCGTTTTCCACGTGGATTTCAATGAGCGTTCTTTTTTCACAATTGATTGTCGATTGATTGGGTTCATTATGTTGAAACATCGATTGTGATTTGGCGATGTTAACTGCGCATGAATACATTGAAAAAAGGCGCGAACGCACCATTTGTTTGTTGTTCCCGGGCAAGATGGATGTCATACAATCAGACACAGCGGACTACTACAAATCATAACTCCAAACATGTGGTTATAATGGCTAATCAGGTAAATGTAAGTCTAATACGTATTGTATTTTCAGTTTGTATAAATGAGACTTCGAATAGTTTTATTCAGTTAAATTTAACAATTAAGATTGTAAAATATGTTTGCACATTATTTCTATTTATATAGCATTTCAATCAGGCGAGATGTTATCGTGTGTATTTTTGTAAAATTTGCAATTGTAACTCTTGATTGAATTTACAAAATCTTTAGACACATGCTACACGTATTTACACAACTTTCTACAACTTTTCGAACATAATGTTGCCATGTTTTGGTAGCATAGACACATTTTGGTTTCAATACATACACATTTCTTGTTCTGACCCCCACATTTTATATGTCACGTGATCCAAAGACGCTAATTAGTGTCTGTCTCATATAGACGCTTTCTTCCGGTTCCAGTCTTTCGGCCGCCAAGTTGACAGGTTTCATTGATCTCGTGCAGACGCAATCCGCGCTTCGACGGTTCTCCTGTTCCCAGACGATTCGGGAACCAGGCCGGTTGCTATTGGATACCAGAAACAGATAAGTCATAATTAAATCACGTAATTTACAAGTATAATTCAGCAAATAGGCAAAAAGGCAAATACTTTTTTTCAGTTAATAACAAATGAATATTAAATCTTTTAACTAGAAAGTGTGAATCTTCTTAAGCGCCTAATGTATTATTACGTTAAATACGATCTTTCGATATTGTTGACATAAATGGCAGCTTTGACACAAAATTCGGGTTTGGGGTGTACAAGTATTAGGCTTGATAGATTTTATAGATGGACAACATTTGTATGAGTTATTAACATTAAAACTGATTTTGTCTTGTCGGAAAAGAGTAGTGTTTGTTTCATTGAATTCTCAAGCCAAGGCCCTGTCAAATCAGGCGACAAGATGGAAAGGGCGCCCCCACCCTGCCGTCTGGCTTGTCAGGGTCATGACCTGGGAGTTCAAACGAATAAATTTCTAGTCTCTTCTGATGATAATAATGCATCTATCAATATTTTCCCCCAGGGGGGAGCGGTGGGCAGACCTAGGGGAATTTGACACATTTTATATTGGGGGGTCTAATTCCCCACCCTAGAGCCAAGTATATTTGTCTAAATCCCCTCAGTGGGAGATGCTATATATATGTCAAATGGCCCGGGGGCGTATATCACCGGGATCTAAAATCCGACCAAAGTCTATTGCTCCAGGACCCAGAATCAATGTGCGTGTCAATTTCCCGCCTGTTGGGAATCGCGTGCAGTCTAAAGTTCCGTATATGCCCGCCGCCCCCCCCCCCCCCGAGGGAAAACATTGATGCATAAAAATGGGATGGATTAAATAAAGAAAACTTCAAAATACCAGAGTTTTAACTGCCATTTAAGTTTATAATAATACCAGTGATGATGATGATGATGGATGCTGACGGTGCTGCTGCTTCTGAGGATGATGATGGTGATTTATATTACCTTTCACATGGCACTTAACACAGAATAACATGATAATATTACTAGTTTATATAAAATATTACTAGTATATAATATATAGTATGTTACCGTACTTCATTCATCTAAAATAATTAATGATTCATTGATTTGTCTATGTATTTCTGGTTTGTAAGTCTGATTTGGTGACCACAGTGATCGCTATGCTGCTGAAGTGCCGCATCTTCGACCTCTACTCCAACTATGCTTAGGATAACAAGAAAGCGATGCGGACCAGCGCTGGATGCAGACGACAATGATGGCGGCGATAGCACGAGCTAAGATTTATTAGTTGTTCGCAGAACAACTAAAGATACCGCAATTCCAAAATTGAAAGTCTAAGAACTATGATCCTAACAGCTTTAGGCCAGTCAACTACGTGCAAGTAAGAAGTGCCGTTTTGAATATCGTTTAATTTATCAAATGGCAATCATTACAATAATGAATTTAATTAGAACATGACATGTTGGATTAACTAAAGTCAACAACTTTCAATGTAAGATCAAATATGACTGTACTCGCGGGAGAGCAATAAAATAGTACGTTATGCAACGTCCTAATACATTAATGAATGAGAGTCTTGGGTCACGAGGCGAGCCGAATAGACAAAATCAAACCCTTACCTATTCATCTCGTTATCGCCAACTCATGTAAATATTATTTGTTGAGAAGTGCATTTGTTTAGTTACAACTAATTTTATTATTTACGTGGTCATCATTATAACGATAAAGAACAGTTTAGCGATTATTACGCAGAATCGGTTGATTTTTACGGATCATTCCGGATATAGTCGATGTATCACGATTGAGGTCGGATACACCTATCATATCAGAAACTACAATACGCAAATTTTTTAACGCGGAAAGTCGTAGCGTTAATAGCTTAATGGATAGCATGTCGGATACGCATTATGAAGGACCCGGGTTCGATTTCCAAGCAGGGGTTGAGAATGTGTGTCATATATGTTTTAACAGTTTTGCTTACACAGATGCTTGCTTAATTGAAAGGGAATACATGTTAAGACATTTCCAAAAGAAACCAACAATATTTTGATAGTAACTCCCTTCAAAGGACTTAAACCACTTGCTAATACGGTTGAAAAAGCTTGTAACACAGTCTTTGCTTTCATATACTGTTTAATAGTTTTAAGTATTGTTAGTTTTTAAGGTTAATATTAAGTTGTGTTTAATTCCACAGCTTTTGATCTTCGACAGCGTAATCATCTGTCTTCCGCAGAGAGTGTCCGGTTATGAAACTCATAATTGTCGTTTTTCACTATAATTATACATGTATATTCAGATTATGCGTGTTAGTAATTAATATTTAATGTCGGAATGTCAGGTGGGAATGTCATTTAATTAATATATGTTTGTCACAAAGAAAGAGCATCAAATTGAAAATTGTTTTTTTTTTCCATTTTGAATTGATTTTTTTGAAAGGCTTTAGATATAGTGTACTCGTACAGAGTGTTAAGCTGCTGAAAGTGACTATCTAGTTTTTACACCTATTACGTTTTAATTAGTGGCGTACGATTTACAATGGACCTAAATTCAGCAGCTATACATAATGAATTGAAACGATTCAAAACGGCTTGATTGAGAAAAAAACAACAACATAATTACACAATGACGATTTTTTTTTTGAAAATTTGATTGACATGTTTACGAGGCAAAATGGTATTTAAACTTGCCATATTGAAAAGTATATATCGCTTGGCAATGATCAAGTCATATTTATTGAACAAATGTTGTAGTAAATACGTAAATGAATGTTTTCGTTTAAACATTTACAACCACTGTATTTAAGGTGACGTATATCATCCCTATCTAATTGCCCAGACTGTCTATGGTGTGCCCAGTGTTAAGCAATAGCGAACAACTTTAGAGCGTTCAGCGCTTTGATTTTTATTCTGTTTACGACTGAGAATGTTCAGACTTAGCAGACGATAGCCGATGCTCGGTGCAGAAAAACTGTCGACATGCAGAGTTCGATGTGGCGGCGATGAACTAAGCTAAGTGTTATTTTTCTGTTATAAATGTAATCCCCATAAGATATATTACTTCAAAGAATATGCGTTTTAGTTGATTCCGTAAGATACCCAGAATCCATTTGCGATTTCGACAAAACACGCGTGTGAAAATTCGATATTCGAGTAATTCGATATCACATGAATCAAAATTCCCTGGAGGCGCGTCTTTTTTTATGAAATATTCATTGAATTAAAATTCCGTTATGCACAATGTCTTTTATAGCAGAAGATATATACGAACTGTTTGTTGTAGGCCTACTTTCAGACGATGCAGGTGACAATCCAAGCTGGATGCAGACGACAATCATGCTGCCATGACGACAAAGACGCATGCGCAGGAAATTAAGGGCGGGCAACAATATGACAATAAACACCAACTGAGTCGATGACTTTAGGCGATAAATTGTGTGTTTTTTTCGCGTGATATTAAAATATAGGCATTGAGTTGCGGAAGAACAACATTATGCTTCCATCGATTAAATGCTTTTTAACTTTTTTTTACTAATGATGCGATTATTTTAATTGTAATTCATTTAAAGTAAACAAGTTATTTAATGGCTGTAACGGTCGATATATTTGAAGTTTAAGTATTGTTTTTTTGTAATTCTTGACGAAAATAAACGAACTATTTGGTATACGGTCTGCTTTCGGACATTGCAGACGTCAATGCCGAGCTGGGTGCAGACAACGAACTTGCTTCCGTGACGACCATGACGCATGCGCATTAAACCTATGGCGGACATCACGATAATGAAAACCAATTGATTCGACGAGCGTAGACGGTAACGTGTTGTTATTTTAATTTTAAACTGTTCTTACTGTTTTTCGCGTGATAATATATTAATTATATATATAATAAAATCATTGTTATGTGGAAGATATTTATCATGTCTCTATATTCAGTACGCTTAATTTCACTAGTTAATGTGTTTTGTTTTGTTTGGTAATACATTAAAAGATACTGAGCGGTGGTAACGGTCAGTACACAAAACTTTGAAGTACAGTATTGTAACTTTGATTGCTAACACTCTATGTTGCCTATTATGATAATGTTTAATGTATTATATGTTAGAAGCCTTTGTAGCACCCTTTAGACAGACAACAATCCCACCCCATTGCCGAAGACAACCACACCCTGTTACGGAGAACAAAAACACCCCGTTACTGAGGACAACCACACCCCGTTGCCGACGACAACCACACCCTGTTGCCGACGACAACCACATCCCGTTACCGAGGACAACCGCACCCCGTTACCAGCAGCAAAAAACACCCCGCTGCCGAGGACAACATAATCCCTTTGCCAACAACAACAACACCCTTTAATCAGCAACAATATCCCGTTGCCAACAACAACGACACCCTGTTGTCAACCACAAAAACGCCCCGTTGCCGACGATTAACAACTTCGATTTAGACGACCTGTGTACGATGCAGTGGACAGTCGCAACTCCATGTAGACGACACACAATGACGCATGCGGAAGCGACCAGATAAGTACAATAAGACAACAGTAATACAACAGAACGTAGAACAGAGGACAACAACACCCCGTTGCCGAGGACAACACCCCGTTGCCGAAGACAACCACAACCCGTTGCCGAGGACAACAACGCCTTCTTACCGCGAACAACCATACCCCGTTGCCAAGGACTACAACGCCTTGTTACCGAAGACAACCACACCCCGTTGCCGAGGACAACCACACCCCGTTACCGAAGACAACCACATTCCAGTGCCGAGAACAACAACACCCCATTGCCGAGGACAACCACATCCCGTTACCAAAGACAACAACATCCCGTTTCCGACGACACCCACACCCCCTTGCCGACAACAACAACACCCAGTTGCCGAGGACAACCACACCCCGTTACCGCGGACAACCACACCCCGTTGCCGAAGACAACCACACCCCGTTGCCGAGGACAACCACACCCCGTTACGGAAGACAACCAAACCCCCTTACCGAGGACAACGTTATCCCGTTAAACAGGACAGCCACACCCCGTTGCATAGGACAGCCACGTCCCGTTGCATAAGACAACCACACCCCGTTGCCGACGACAACCACACCCCGTTGCCAACAACAACAACACCTCGTTTCCAACAACAACAACACCCCGTTGCAAACAAAAACAGCACCTCGTTGCCAACAAGAACAACACCCCGTTCCAAGCAACAACAACACCCCGTTGCCACCAACACCCTGTTGTCTAGGACAATCACACCCTGTTGCCTAGGACAATCACACCCTGTTGCCGAGGACAAACATGCCACGACAACACTCTTCGATTTAGACGATATGTATACAATGCAGTGGACAGCCATAACTCGATGCTGACGACATGCAATGACGCATGCGCAGCGACCATTTAAGTACAATAACACAATAAAAACAGAACGTATACAGTAAATGTTGATCATATATTGTTTGCTTTACAATATATTGTCCAGCTTTTCATACGGCAATACAATATTATTTTGTTTTGGCACAAGACAAAAACATAGTTTTATTTTCATACTCCTGATAAAAGTTTCAGTTCTTTTTTTTAATAAAGAATGAAGTGCTTGTTCTAAACCTCCACATTTATATGTAACGTGATCCCAAAAAATACAACGTACATCGGTCTCCTATAGACGCTTTCTTCTGGTTACAGTTTTTGTGCCGCCAAGTTGACAGATTTCATCGACCTCGTGCAGACGCATTGCTCGTTTCGACGGTGGTCCTGTTTCGAAACGATTGCCGGAACGAGGCCGGTTGCTATTGGAAACCAACAACAGATAAGTTATATTGCAATCACGTGTTCATGTCATTTAAAAGTATAAATTTGGATTAATGACACTACCTCTCAAATTAATTAAAAACTGTGTAATCTTTAGTGTCTAATGTATTAATCCGTTCGTTTAAAAGTATTAATCAAAGATCGATTGTGTCGAGTCCGTTTTCTGTGTAGAACCAGTACTTGGTGTATGTTGAGAAAAATCATTCGAACGCTTCCGAGTAGGGATCGAACTCGCGACCTCCCTAACGCAAGACGGACACCATTGCACCACTGCGACCTCTATTAATCCGTTAAATATACACTTTCTAAATTGACTTTGTGTGGGGAAATGGCAGCTTTGACTCAAAATTCGGTATTGGGATGTAAAAATAATGTGATGTTTTTATAAATGGACGACATTTATCTGTTTTATTAAGTTTTAAACTTTAGTTTAACTGTATTTTTTTTTAAAGTCGGAAAAGAGGAATGTTTGTTTCTGTGAATTCTCAAACCAAGGCCCGGTCAAATCAGGCGACAAGATGGATAGGGCGCCCCCACCCTGTCGTCGGGCTTGTCAGGGTCATGACCCGGGAGTTCAAAGGAATAAATACGAGTCTTTTCTGACAATAATAACATCGGGATTGACAAAACATTTAGATACTTGCGTCGAAAGTCTTAGTTGCCATTTGCTTTAATTAGAATAATTATAATAATAATAAAATGTAGGTTAATATTTTATAGCAATGAGCACAATGCAGTATAAAACAAGATTGTGGCATTCAAGAAAATATACAATACATAATTGATTTGTTTTATTTCAGCGAGATATCTGACGTTCTGTCCAAGTGATTGATATGCTGCAGAAGTAATGTTTCTCCGAGCTCGATACTGACGACACCCCAAGGTCCGCTTTACCCCATGCAGACGACAGTGAAAGTTCAAGACAGGCGACAATGACCCGAGGTAGGTCTTATTTGTATATGGGTGATATCTATTTTCAGATATTCAGGCCGGAAACCACGGCAGGAACAAGACAAGTACCATCGTTCGATGCAAACACCAACCAGAGTCCTGTGCAAACAAGAGTTTCATGCAGACGACAGTGAATGGCGACGACAATCCGAGCTAAGTTTTATTTTCTACTGTTTGTAAGAATTTCAGAGTTCCGTGCCAACAGTCAATAGTTCTATATCAAAGACATTCAGGAGCAAAGGCCGACGACAATCCAAGCAAGGTAAATACAGCAAAATTAAATGCCCGTGATTTCCGTAAGATCAACTTTATATTTCTGCTAATTTCATGATTTAGCTACACAAATTATGAAATGGTCGGTTTAAACATTAAAATTTATCTAGAGAGAGATAAATAGCGGAACGATGAACGACGAAAATGTAGGCTAGCAATAACAAAATTGTGTCTTCATGAAAAGTTCTTTCAAACTCAGGACCTCCGAAGCGCAAGGTGGACGCCATATAAACCACACCATTGCGACACCGCTGTAATTTCAAGTGATTCGTTAAAACTTTGTAATGTATATAGAGATATTAATTGCAAAACGATGAATGGCGAAACATTATAGGCTGGCGATAAAAAAGTTTAATTTTTAAATTGTAATTATTTTTCTCTTAATGTGAAATATGTATTCCATTTCCAGTTTTTTTGCAATTTTAGAGTATTTCGTAGCAGACGAGAACACAAGATAGACTACAACAATGACGCATGCGCGGGAAACAAATGGAGGACAACAAAAACTGGTTTACCGAGCATTGAAAAGCCGTGATTTGCGTAAGATCAACGTTATATTTCTGTTGATTTTATGTTTTGGTTGTACTATTCATAAGAATTTTAGTTTAGTTTAAAAATATTTAAGCTCGATTGTGTCGAAAGCCTCAGCTTAAAAAGACGTTTTCAAAACCGTTTTCTGGGTAGAGCCAGTTGTTGGGTGCCTTTTCGAGAAATTTCTTCCGAAAGGCTTCCCGGGTAGAGATCGAACTCTGGACCTCCCGATCGTACGGCGGACACCATATCAACTACACCACTGCCACTCCAATTGATTGGTTAAATCTTGGTTAAAATATTAAGTGAATAATCAAACGATGAATAACGAAAAACGGAGGCAATTGTGTAGTTTTCCACTTAATGTGAAAATAGTTCATGTCGAGACCGATGCAGACGACAACCGGAGCTCCATCCACTGCCTCCACTCACTCGTTGCGCATTCGCAGGAGACTGTTAAGGACAACAGCGACACAACGGAAACCAATAGACCTAACGAGCATCAAAGGTAAATTTCTGTCACAATTCTTCACTATAATTCAGGGTTGTTCCTTTTCTTCTGTTTGCATGTTAACGTTTATAAACAAATTATGCTTACATTTGCTGGATTACAAAATGTAAACTTTTGTGAATATAATATACAATTGTAGAAATAAGTTGTATTAATAAATATACATACTGTTGTCGAAATTTTACAATGATTAATCAAAATTTTATAACATGATTGTAACGATAGATACAAATAATGGTGCTGATGGTGATTTTGTCTTCATAGTGTTATGTTATGATATTGTTATGGTGATACTTGTCATGATATTGATGATAGTGTTCTCGATAAAGACTGCATTAGCGAACGATTCCGGCGACAGTCAGCGGACGATGCCGGCGACAAGCAGCGGACGATGCCGACGACAAACAGCGGACGATGCCGATTAGCATAAATTGTAATTTTTAATCAATAGTTTTTTCATGAATTACGGTCAATATCACATAGCTTCTTTGTTTTATTTTTAAGACCTGTATTTGTTAAGACTGATTTAAAAGTGATTTCCAGAGTTCATGGTGATTTGAAAATGTTAGCTTTTCTGAATAAAATACATTTGTACGATATAGTAATGGGATTATCAATTGTAGTAATAAGTTGTATTTGTAAATGTATCAACTGTTGTCCAACATTTACAGTGATTGATTGAAAATTAAAAAATATTGTAACGATATATACAACTAATGATGATGATGTGATTATGTCTTGATAGTGTCATGTTATGATATTGTTATGATGATACTTGTGATGATATTGATGATAGTTGTCTCGATGAGGACTATTCTGGCGACAACCTACCGACGATTCCGGCGACAAACTACGATCGATTCCGGTGACTATTAGCGGACGATTCCGGCGACAATAAGCGGACGATGCAGGTGACCACCAGCGGACGATACCTTCGACGATGCCGGCGACAACCGGCGGACGATGCCGGCGACAACCTGATGACGATGTCGGCGACAAACAGCGGACGATGCCGGCCACAACCAGCGAACGATGCCGGCGACTGGTTGTCGCGGTCGATGCCGGCGGCAACTAGTGGGAGAATCCGGCGACATCAGCGGACGACTCCGGCGACAACCAGCGAACGATTCAGCCGATGATTCCGGTGATAATCAGCGGATGATTCTGGCGACAATCAGCGTTCGATTTCTCCGACAATCAGCGGTCGTTTCAGGCGAAAATCTGCGGACGATGCAGGCGACAACCAGCGGACGATGCCGGCGACAAGCAGAGGACGATGCCGGCAACAATCAGCGGACGATTCCGGCGAAAACCAGCAGACGATGCAGCACGGAGCATTAACGGTGATTTTGTAATAAAGTGTATTATTAAGAATTCACGTGAAATATAGCTTGATGTAGAAACGATGAATTATCAATGATATGCAGTTTTATAAAATGCGATGCCATGCAAAATATTATAGAACGTTGTACAATATTTAATAATCACATACATGTTAAACGATGGAGCATGGTTTCACCATGTGGTGAAACGATGATTTAGATGAAAAAAGAATGATGATAATGACGATGATGAAGATTATGAATGTTTTAAGCTCGACTATTCGAAGAATAGGAAAGCTTTCCTACTACCTCCGGCGTCGGCGTCCGCGTCTGAATCTGCTTAAAGTTTATATTCAAAAGTTTTGTAACTTCAAAACTTACACTAGTTATACACTTGAAAATTGGAATATACCCTTGTCATCAATTCCAGTGCCATGGGTAACATTCCGTGTAACTCGGGGGCAACATTCCCTATAACTCTGTTTTGTATTTTGACAAGAGTTATGCTCCTTTTTCACATGGATTTTCTGGTTTAAGTTTTAATTCAACAGTTTTGTTACTGCTGAACTACAAGTTATACACTTGAAACTTCGAATATGCCTTTGTCATCAACTCCGTTGCCATGGGTAACATTCTGTATAACTCTGTTTTGTATTTTGTCAGAGTTACGCTCCTTTTTCACATAGATTTTTCTCGTTAAAGTTTATATTCAAAAGTTTTGTAACTTCAGAACTACATAAGGTATTCACTTTAAAATAGAATCAAACCTTTATCATCAACTCCAGTATCAGGGGCAACCTCCATATAAGTCTGTTTTGCATTATGACAATGTTATGCCCCTTTTCATATAGATTTACTTGTTAAAATGTATATTCAAAACTCTTATAACTTAAAAACTACACACGTTATTAACTACATAACGTCGAATCTTGGAATAAGTTAATAATTGCAATAACTCATGTGTTGTTTTTCAATACATTTATGACGCTTCCACTTTCCAAAAATATGTACCAACTGAAATACTTCGAATAGTCGAGCGCGCTGTCCTCTGACAGCTCTTGTTTATTGATACACACATAAGAACGTCGAAATCATCTATTTTATTTTATTTTTTTGCAGAAATGCCTAGAGTGGAAAGGCGCAACTGAGTAGTGACAAAGATGGAAGAACAACAAATGGTCTAAAACTCGCGTCAGTTGAAGAACAAAAAAACAGATGATTGCAGCGTCATATGTAAAACGGACAATTAACTGTGTACAACTCCGAAAATTTAACAACAACAAATGATCAGTACGTAAAATACAAACAGACGAACACATATTTTACTGACGAATTCAAACCAGTACATTGCCATTTATACGTGATACTTTTATGCTAGAAATTAACACGTCATTGAAACATTAAATTCGATATTAGACTTGTGCGAAATATGTTCTTCATTTTTCCAATGTAACAACGATGTTGGATTGTAAACAAGGAAACGAATTGAACTGACATTACCATTGAAATTAAGCATCGCTAAATATTCTGTGTACACTGTTTTACATATTTGTTTTTCCAAAGATTCCACGTGTTAATTACAACAAATACAGTATTTATACTAGTGTGTATACCTAGGCCAAATTTTTTTTTTATGTGTTTCGGGCAACAGTCTTAAACAAGTCAAGCAGGGTCGGGATTTATTATTTTTATTTTCTGTTAACTGACACATTTCGGTCACACAAAAAAACATTGAAAATTTTCTAAAATCTGACGAATACGGATTTCACGGTAAACAATCGTGCCTAAAAGCTTTAGTTTCGGTGGCTATTCTCTAGGTTGGGTCTGTTGCCCGAAATACAGAATTTTTTGTTTTGACCCAATTTACAATATTGCAACATATATAGTTGCATAAATGTAATTAACAAAATAATCAAGCTAGTTTTTAATCACCAAATAGTTTTAGTCTGTACAGAATGCATGTATACACGAGGTCCATGAAGTTGGCTAGGTAATGGGTATTGGGTATTGGGAATTCAATATCGAGCCAGGGTCGAACACCCAGCTGGGTATTGGGTATTCGAACTTTAGCGAATAACGAGCCAGAATCGAATACCCGGCTGGGTATTGGGTAATCGAACTATTGCGAATATCGAGCCAGGGTCGAATACCCAGCTGGGTATTGGGTAATCAAAATATTGCGAATATCGAGCCAGGGTCCAATTCCCAGCTGGGTATTGGGTATTCGAACTATTGCGAATATCGAGCCAGGGTCGAATACCCAGCTGGGTATTGGGTATTCGAACTTTAGCGAATAACGAGCCAGAATCGAATACCCGGCTGGGTATTGGGTATTCGAACTATTGCGAATATCGAGCCAGGGTCGAATACCCAGCTGGGTATTGGGTATTCGAACTATTGCGAATATCGAGCCAGGGTCGAATACCCAGCTGGGTATTGGGTATTCGAACTATTGCGAATATCGAGCCAGGGTCGAATACCCAGCTGGGTATTGGGAATTCGAACTTTAGCGAATAACAAGCCAGAATCGAATACCCAGCTGGGTATTGGGTATTCGAACTATTGTGAATATCGAGCCAGGGTCGAATACCCAGCTGGGTATTGGGTAATCAAAATATTGCGAATATCGAGCCAGGGTCGAATACCCAGCTGGGTATTGGGTATTCGAACTTTAGCGAATAACGAGCCAGAATCGAATACCCGGCTGGGTATTGGGTAATCGAACTATTGCGAATATCGAGCCAGGGTCGAATACCCAGCTGGGTATTGGGTATTCGAACTTTTGCGAATATCGAGCCAGGGTCGAATACCCAGCTGGGTATTGGGTAATCAAAATATTGCGAATATCGAGCCAGGGTCGAATACCCAGCTGGGTATTGGGTATTCGAACTATTGCGAATATCGAGCCAGGGTCGAATACCCAGCTGGGTATTGGGTATTCGAACTTTAGCGAATAACGAGCCAGAATCGAATACCCGGCTGGGTATTGGGTAATCGAACTATTGCGAATATCGAGCCAGGGTCGAATACCCAGCTGGGTATTGGGTATTCGAACTATTGCGAATATCGAGCCAGGGTCGAATACCCAGCTGGGTATTGGGTATTCGAACTTTAGCGAATAACGAGCCAGAATCGAATACCCAGCTGGGTATTGGGTATTCGAACTATTGCGAATATCGAGCCAGGGTCGAATACCCAGCTGGGTATTGGGTATTCAAAATATTGCGAATATCGAGCCAGGGTCGAATACCCAGCTGGGTATTGGGTATTCGAACTTTACCGAATAACGAGCCAGAATCGAATACCCAACTGGGTATTGGGTATTCGAACTATTGCGAATATCGAGCCAGGGTCGAATACCCAGCTGGGCATTGGGTATTCGAACTTTAGCGAATAACGAGCCAGAATCGAATACCCAGCTGGGTATTGGGTATTCGAACTATTGCGAATATCGAGCCAGAATCGAATACCCAGCTGGGTATTGGGTATTCGAACTATTGCGAATATCGAGCCAGGGTCGAATACCCAGCTGGGTATTGGGTATTCGAACTTTAGCGAATAACGAGCCAGAATCGAATACCCGGCTGGGTATTGGGTAATCGAACTATTGCGAATATCGAGCCAGGGTCGAATACCCAGCTGGGTATTGGGTATTCGAACTATTGCGAATATCGAGCCAGGTTCGAATACCCAGCTGGGTATTGGGTATTCGAACTTTAGCGAATAACGAGCCAGAATCGAATACCCAGCTGGGTATTGGGTATTCGAACTATTGCGAATATCGAGCCAGGGTCGAATACCCAGCTGGGTATTGGGTAATCAAAATATTGCGAATATCGAGCCAGGGTCGAATACCCAGCTGGGTATTGGGTATTCGAACTTTACCGAATAACGAGCCAGAATCGAATACCCAACTGGGTATTGGGTATTCGAACTATTGCGAATATCGAGCCAGGGTCGAATACCCAGCTGGGCATTGGGTATTCGAACTTTAGCGAATAACGAGCCAGAATCGAATACCCAGCTGGGTATTGGGTATTCGAACTATTGCGAATATCGAGCCAGAATCGAATACCCAGCTGGGTATTGGGTATTCGAACTATTGCGAATATCGAGCCAGAATCGAATACCCAGCTGGGTATTGGGTATTCGAACTATTGCGAATATCGAGCCAGGGTCGAATACCCAGCTGGGTATTGGGTATTCGAACTTTAGCGAATAACGAGCCAGAATCGAATACCCAGCTGGGTATTGGGTATTCGAACTATTGCGAATATCGAGCCAGGGTCGAATACCCAGCTGGGTATTGGGTAATCAAAATATTGCGAATATCGAGCCAGGGTCGAATACCCAGCTGGGTATTGGGTATTCGAACTTTAGCGAATAACGAGCCAGAATCGAATACCCAGCTGGGTATTGGGTATTCGAACTATTGCGAATATCGAACCATGGTCGAATACCCAGCTGGGCATTGGGTATTCGAACTTTAGCGAATAACGAGCCAGAATCGAATACCCAGCTGGATATTGGGTGTTCGAACTATTGCGAATATCGAGCCAGAATCGAATACCCAGCTGGGTATTGGGTATTCGAACTATTGCGAATATCGAGCCAGAATCGAATACCCAGCTGGGTATTGGGTATTCGAACTATTGCGAATAACGAGCCAGAATCGAATACCCAGCTGGGTATTGGGTATTCGAACTATTGCGAATATCGAGCCAGAATCGAATACCCAGCTGGGTATTGGGTATTCGAACTATTGCGAATATCGAGCCAGGGTCGAATACCCAGCTGGGTATTGGGTATTCGAACTATTGCGAATATCGAGCCAGGGTCGAATACCCAGCTGGGTATTGGGTAATCAAAATATTGCGAATATCGAGCCAGGGTCGAATACCCAGCTGGGTATTGGGTATTCGAACTTTAGCGAATAACGAGCCAGAATCGAATACCCAGCTGGGTATTGGGTATTCGAACTATTGCGAATATCGAGCCAGGGTCGAATACCCAGCTGGGTATTGGGTATTCGAACTTTAGCGAATAACGAGCCAGAATCGAATACCCAGCTGGGTATTGGGTATTCGAACTATTGCGAATATCGAGCCAGGGTCGAATACCCAGCTGGGTATTGGGTATTCGAACTTTAGCGAATAACGAGCCAGAATCGAATACCTAGCTGCGTATTGGGTATTCGAACTATTGCGAATATCGAGCCAGAATCGAATACCCAGCTGGGTATTGGGTATTCGAACTATTGCGAATATCGAGCCAGGGTCGAATACCCAGCTGGGTATTGGGTATTCGAACTATTGCGAATATCGAGCCAGGGTCGAATACCCAGCTGGGTATTGGGTATTCGAACTATTGCGAATATCGAGCCAGGGTCGAATACCCAGCTGGGTATTGGGTATTCGAACTTTAGCGAATAACGAGCCAGAATCGAATACCCAGCTGGGTATTGGGTATTCGAACTATTGCGAATATCGAGCCAGGGTCGAATACCCAGCTGGGTATTGGGTATTCGAACTTTAGCGAATAACGAGCCAGAATCGAATACCTAGCTGGGTATTGGGTATTCGAACTATTGCGAATATCGAGCCAGGGTCGAATACCCAGCTGGGTATTGGGTAATCGAACTTTAGCGAATAACGAGCCAGAATCGAATATCCAGCTGGGTATTGGGTATTCGAACTATTGCGAATATCGAGCCAGAATCGAATACCCAGCTGGGTATTGGGTATTCGAACTGTTGCGAATATCGAGCCAGAATCGAATACCCAGCTGGGTATTGGGTATTCGAACTATTGTGAATATCGAGCCAGGGTCGAATACCCAGCTGGGTATTGGGTATTCGAACTTTAGCGAATAATGAGCCAGAATCGAATACCCAGCTGGGTATTGGGTATTCGAACTATTGCGAATATCGAGCCAGAATCGAATACCCAGCTGGGTATTGGGTATTCGAACTATTGCGAATATCGAGCCAGAATCGAATACCCAATACCCAATACCCATTACCTAGCCAACTTCATGGACCTGTATACACGTTGACTTGGCAATTTTTTAGGTTATACACCACTAATAATCGATGCAAACATCGACACTAGAAGATTTTTTATTTATTCTGTATTAAAGTGTTTCTTTCGTCGTTTGTATCGTTTACTGTTTGATTTTTATTTATAGTCATTTATTTGCTTTTTTTAAAACAATGTATATTAAAGATCGTACCTACACACTTTAAAACTTATAACTTCTTTTACATCTTTATGCAATTTCCAATTGTTAATAGTAGCAATTAGGTGTTATGTATTAATATGTAATAAAGCCCAGCATTGAACAATGAAACATGACAAAACATTGTACTAGGTTATGTGTTTTATTTACTTTTACGTTACTGATTACTTACTTTACAGATTAAAGACACCAAATCCGTATTGAATATCAACATTTTTAACAACTTTTATGTATGTAGAGATTAAACAAAATTACAAAAAAAAGAATAGCTTTTGACGACTAGTCAAGACGTTTTTACAAGCTGAATAATTAGTTTGTTTACAGGGTTGACGTTTTGTTATTAAGTAAAATTGTTAAATCTTTCGTTTACGGAATACTATACGAACGAAGAAAATTGTGTTGAGAAAATGCTTAATGCGTTCACAGAAAATATAAATTTTAAAGTGATCGTTTATGCTCAATGCAGATTCGGTGGCTTGAATTACACGTTGACATTTTAGCTGCGTTATAATTTGTGTGTTTTAGTATTTCTATCAATATGAACGTTCTTTTTTGTAATACAGAGATGAAATACAAATTAATGAGACAACACCAATACTAAGCAGCAGCCATCAACACAACCAAACCGGCAACATATTTTTCCACAACAACCAACATATTGCTGTAACTACACGAATAGCAAGAGCAACAGCTACTTCTACTGCTACTAACAATCTATTACAATTATTACGTCTGCTAACATTACTACTACTTCCATTCGACCTTTGTTGCTCCTGCTGCTGCGCTACAATTGCTGCTGCTATTGCATATATTGCTGCTGCGACTACTGCTGCTGCTGCTGTTGATACTTCTACAACTACTGCTGCAACTGCCGATGAAGCTGCTACAGTTGGCAACTACTGTTGCTAATAATAATAATAATAATAATGATAATAATGACAATAAAAATACTCACAATTATACAAATATAATATATGAATAAAATGAATGAATAAGTAAATAAATAAATAAAAATTCAATAAATACAATAATTATAACTACAGTAAGAATAATAATATGAAACTAGGGTAGGCTAAACAAGGAGATCGGATGGCCCGCGTAGTTGCTGTGGGTTGTGGGGCGACTTGGGAGAGAGTGGTTAGTTTTGTGTAGGGTAGTGCAAGGTAGACGGTGCCTCTGGTCTGGCTAGCCTTGTTTGCCTAGAAAAAAACAACATTTAAACGGTTCAAATCAGTTGGACGTCAATATGTAACATGTAAATAAAAAATAAAAACTGTCGAAATAAAAAACAAAAATAATATAAAACTAAAATTCCTGAAATAATAAAAGTATTATATTAATAAAATAAAAAGATAACGTATTTTTTTATATGCAGCAGCTGCTGCTTTCTTTTGCTGCTTCTACCTATGCAACTACTACAGCTTGAACTACTACTGAAACTACTGATGCTTCTACTGCTGTAGCTGCTACTTCTACAACTGTTTCTGCTGCTACTACTGCTGCTGCTTCAGTTGCAACTGCTACCATTGTTGCAGCTACTACTACTGTTACACCTGCTACTGCCGCTGCCGCTGCTGCTGTTACATCTACTGATGGTGCTGTTGCATCAACTGTTGGAGATGCTGCTGCTTCTACTGCTACTCCTGCAGCTACTGCTGCTATTGCTTCTGATACCTCTGCAGCTGCTACTATTGCTGCTACTACTATTGTTGCTGCTACTAATGATGCTGCTACTGCTACTGTTGATTTAACTATTGCCTCAATTCTGCTATTAACATCTACGTCTACTTCCCCTATTTACTTCTACTATTAACATTAACACCAACTACTATCACTGCTGCTGTTGTTGATCCTGGTAAAACTTGTTATAAATTACTGATAAGTGTACTTTTAAAGCTGAATTTCGGACATTTATCGGTTTCATTATTACTTTTATCGCAGCATTAGATGATTTTAATAGATTTGATCGTTCCTGTTCTATGTTAACCCAAACCTTATTTTTTATCTCCGCCAATGTGGTTTTGTTGTTGCTGGCATTTGTTTGTTTGTCTGTCAATATATTAATACACAACTTCTACACCTTAATGCGCAACTTCATGCAAAAAGCTATCCTGGATTTGCATGCAATTTTGTAGGAAGGTGAACATGGGTCAGTGGATAGATTTTGGTGGTGATCCGGATCATCGTCTGGATCCAGGATATTTGATTTCATATGAAACTGGATAAGAGAGCTAACCAAACACTGAAAAAGTCCATTGTTATGTAGGGTTAGTGGAGGTCTGTGCTCGTCAGATGCATTTTAATTTACACATAAGAAAACATAAAAATTAAATAAGTCTTTACTTTTGTTACTGTCATGTTCTAATGTTACTATTCTGGACTCTTAGAGGGATGGTTTATTCCAGACCCAATAGGGATTAGTTTTCTAGCACGTCTATTCAGTTCTACTATCAAAGACGAACTGATCACAAAACAAGCTTCTAAAATATATAGCATGCATTTATTCGCCGCGTCTGTCTGTAGGCGGAGCTTATCAGGCATCGCCGAGTAACTGACCATTACAGTTAACACAATTTGTGTCTTAATTGCTTTCATTATTAGTTATTTTTCCACTGGATTAATGAAACATGTTTAATATGTTCATATATTTCTATTTGTATTTTTAGTTTATATTTTTGTTTACAGTTTACATGTTGCATGTAATGTTAAAGTGGTTTATCAACGGTATATAGACAATTACATTTGCAAAAATAAAGTTCATTAACAGAGAATTAATATTGAAGCATTGTTAAATATGATGTACTTGTGTTTATAAACAGTTGACCAATATATTTAAATTCAATATCTACTAGGCAAATCTCCCAACGCATATTTATATTTGACCATAAAACTTTATTCGCAAATATATATTAATAAACTTTTAAGACAACACTGCCATTTATCAAATCTTTTCAACATAATAATTATTGGTAAAATGTATCGGTCAGCTAAGGTTATTATTATTGACCCATTTGTTGTTTCCGCTTCCGTGTAACATACTGACAGTATTTCTGTTATATGCGTTAGGAGTTTTGCCTAGTATATAATATTTATGGGAAATACCGTCGATACGCCCCTTTAATATTATATTGAATTTTCAAAAGTGGTTTATGCTATTAACTTGTGTTAGCACAATTTATTTTTATTAGCTCGACTATTCGAAGAATAGGTGATCTACTCTACTTCCCCCGGCGTCGGCGTCCGCGTCCACGTCTGAATTGGTTCAAGTTTTTATTCAAAAGTCTTGTTACTTCAAAACTACACAAGTTATTCCTTTGAAACTTAGAATGTACCTTTGTCATCAACTCCAGTGTCAGAGGCAACATTCTCCATAACTCTGTTTTGTAATTTGACAGAGTTATGCCCCTTTTTAACATATATTTTCTGGTTAAGGTTTATATTCAAAAGTTTGGTAACTTCAAATCTACATTTGAAACTTCGAACTAAACTTTGTCATTAACTCCAGTATCCAGTATCAAGTGCAACATTCCATATAACTCTGTTTTGTATTTTGACAGAGTGCTGTTCCTTTTTTCACATAGATTATCTGGTTAAAGTTTATATTCAAAAGTTGTGTAACTTCATTGCTACACAAGCTGTTCACTTGAAACTTGGAACTAACCTTTGTCATCAACTCCAGTATCAGGGTGAACATTTCCCATAACTCTATTTTGTATTTTGACAGAATTAGCCAACTTTTTACATAGACTTTGTTGTTAAAGTTTTTGTTTTAAACATTTAAAAAGCTATTCAAGGCTTCACTAAAAAGCTATGTATATCAAGCGCGCTGTCTTCTGACAGCTCTTGTTGCTTCCGTTATTATTATTGCCCAGTCGAATATTTATACGATTTTTTTGTTTTGATTTGAAACATAATTTATATAGTCTTATGTTTATAAAATAATATAATCAATTTTATATGATAATTAAAGCTAAAAACTAAGAAACGTTGTGTTTCATTATTATATTTATAATACCCATTATAATAGATATTGAACAAATCACAAAATATTAATTGAGGCGACGACGAGTGCGTATGTTAAGTCATTTGAATCTGTCAATCGAATGGTCTTTAGACCAATTTGTCTTGGGACCGAACTGTCTTAGGATCAAATAATACATTACTTCCGCTAAAATGGCTGAAATGTCAACACAAATTTATACAGTTGCAGTTTATGAAAGGATTTAGCAATTAATTCGGACGTGACCAAGGTAACATTCGATTGTTTTCATTTCCATATACAATAATGAAACAAATAACATAAATAAACTGTGCTGACATATATATTTAATACAGAAAAAATCGAAACAGTCATCGTCAATCTTACTCTTTATACACTACATGAAGTGATTAGAACAGGCACTAGGTCTGGGATGCACATATCAATAGTTTCTCCGGAGGGGGGATCGGCGGGATGGGGCTAACCCATGGGCAATTTGACTATTTTTTGGTATAATTCCCCAGCCAAGAACCAAGCATTTTTGTCTAATGCCCCACAGTGGGAAATGGTTGGGGGTCTATATTACCAGGATCTAAAATCCGATATAAGTCCTGGGCCCCAGAATGATTTGGCGTGTCAAATTCCCACCCGTCTGGAATCTCTTTCAATCTAAAGTCTCGTATATGCCCATCCACACAAAAATATTGATAGCTGCAGGACACAGAGCAACTTACTTTAAGCTGGCATTGAATAACTTGTTAGGCCCTTGGTAAATATTTATTTTAGTATCTATATGGGCAACAGTTGCCAATATATAAATAGATGTCCTTACCCTGGGTAGTCTAAATTTTTAGTAATAAGATGTGCAACTCATTTAGTGTTATAGGACTATATTCTAACTAGACGATACTGCCCATATAAAAAGTAGCTCACTATTGGCGACCAGATCCTTACAAGTAACGCAGTACCATTGCAAATATACAAGTCACAGACCTTACCATTGAAAGACCATTTGGTGGAATGTTTTGCTAAAGTATGAACGCATATTGCAGTAATAAAATATCTGTTTGCTACTTTTACATGCTGATATAACATAGTTTGTGGCAGTTCGCATTATAATTCAAACAAGTTGAAATTTTATTGTCTATGCCCGAATGGGCAAGTCTTTGAAAAAAACTATTGTGAAGACTGATACTGTAGTGTAAATATTGTGTTGTAAAAGATGAATTTGCAACTTATAAAGCTTAAAACTTGGATTCATAATTAAAAATGCTGTTGGAAACTGACATTAAACAAAGTAAAATTGGTATTTACAAAAACATAAAATATGAAATTTGTTAATATGCATGAAAAATAAAGAAAAACACAACAAAATTCGTATTTATTGGGAGCATTATTCCTTGTTTCTAATAAGGTCATTTAACAGCGTTGTGTACCATGATATAGTTGGATAAGTACACAGCATGCAAACCATATTGGAAGAGTTGATAGACAATATTATATATTGAGTGCATATAATATGTCATGTTTAATAAATACACTGTTCATACCAGGGTTTCCACAAAACCCGGGTTTTATAGTATTGACGGGTAATACTGGGAAAAAACAGGTTTTACAGGGTTTTACTGGGCAGTACTGGGCAATAATGGGGAAAAAAGATTCTGCACAATTATGTTTACATTAGATACTAATAATTTGTTTCTACATATAAACACATATCTAATAACAATTATATACTGTAAGTAACATTGTATATTTTTATGTTATAAAATATTTTAGTTGATGTTATGTTGCAACAAGACCCTCTTGCAGCCCAGTGCTTGTACATTAAATTAATGACACAATAGTGTGGTATTATTTATGATACATGTACATCTTCTTAAACAAACACAAACATTGAATGAATTGACAGATGCATGTGCTTAACACACAGTTAAACTGGACCCATGATTAAACATAAGACCTATCTCAATGATTGAGGGGCCAGGCAAAGACCCATTTCAATTAGGGGCCTTTTCCAAACCGTAAAAACATGCATTGAATGGCACCTTAAGTGACTGATTCCTGCTGTTCATTGAAAGTAAGTAATGAAATTAGATGATATGAGTGATTTGTCCAGTCATCCCCGGTATAATACCAGATTATTAAATACTAATGACTGTGTTTGCATTATTACCCATAGAAGTTTTATTGTAAACAAAAAAAGAACAGTTCAGTGCAAGAAATAAAGATGGATGAATAAGTGTAGACATATATCAATATCAAGCAGAATCATTTCACAAACAACAGAGAAAATAAATATTTCATGATAAGTGTTGCCATCGACAAATGTATGAATAAACCAGTGGATATGTGCCGCCACTTAAAAAATGTTGTAACTATGCATATATTAGATCTGCAAAATTAAACAAGTCATGTTTTAATGACATAAGGTAACTGAGCATTTAGATTTATAAAAACAAAACTGCATATTAACTGAAGAAAAAATAGTACTGCCCAGTAATGACCAGTATTGCTGACTTTCAAAGTATTGACCGGGGCGGGAAAAATCGGTAAAACCTGCCGGGAAAACCCAGGGGTTAGTGATACGTGCCAGCCCTGGTTCAGACTCATCCATCTAAAGAAATCTTGGGCTGCAAGCTTGCAGATCTTCAACTACATGTATCTACACATTCCTCTTCCTTGCTATTCATTTGTAAGGATGTCCAATGCAGTGCCCAACAAATTTTATGCAAAATTCGGTCCATCCAATCTTCTATCTGCCTAGAGGCCAGATAAGGGGCGTACACGTGTAATTTACGCACAAACAGTTGGAAGATACGCAGAGAAAAAACAAGTTGGGTGTACATTAACGAGCATTTTTTCAGATCTTCGCATGACTGGTGACTGGAAGACAGAAACAGAGACAGATGTTTTGACAAACCTGCCTATCTGAATGTGCAGTTGATATATTCAGGAGTTAGCAATAAAGTCTTAAAATGTTAAGAATTATTTCTTTTAACATTTTTGTATTCAAATGACTGCATTAAAACTGGTTATTTTTACATTGTATACTACTCGGGCCTTGTGCTCATATCGTAATGTATTGTTGGATGTAAATATAGCCCATAAATCCTACATAGAGTGTACATTTACCCCCACAAATTCTGAAGTGACTGTACATTTACTCGCACATTTTCAAAAATAAGCGTACATTTACCCTTATTTTACATTTACATTTAGTTTCCACACAAGATCTCTGGAACTAATAACTCCGATGCAATGAAACTTTATATGCAGCATCATAGATGTTTCAGATTGCTGTGACGCATAGTTGTTTCAGAATGTTGTAACGCATAGTTGTTTCAGATTGTTGTGACGCGTAGTTGTTTCAGATTGTTGTGACACGTAGTTGTTTCAGATTGTTGTGATGCGTAGTTGTTTCAGATTGTTGTGACACGTAGTTGTTTCAGATTGTTGTGACGCGTAGTTGTTTCAGATTGTTGTGACACGTAGTTGTTTCAGATTGTTGTGATGCGTAGTTGTTTCAGATTGTTGTGACGCGTAGTTGTTTCAGATTGTTGTGACACGTAGTTGTTTCAGATTGTTGTGACGCGTAGTTGTTTCAGATTGTTGTGACGCGTAGTTGTTTCAGATTGTTGTGATGCGTAGTTGTTTCAGATTGTTGTGACACGTAGTTGTTTCAGATTGTTGTGATGCGTAGTTGTTTCAGATTGTTGTGACACGTAGTTGTTTCAGATTGTTGTGATGCGTAGTTGTTTCAGATTGTTGTGACACGTAGTTGTTTCATATTGTTGTACGCGTAGTTGATTTACAGTGTTGTAACGCATAGTTGTTTCAGATTGTTGTGACGCGTAGTTGTTTCTGATTGTATTTCATGTTGTTGTAACGCATAGTTGTTTCACAGGGTTGTGACACGTTGTTGTTTCAGATTGTTGTGACGCGTAGTTGTTTCACAGTGTTGTGACGCGTAGTTGTTTCACAGTGTTGTAACGCATAGTTGTTTCGTATTGTTGTGACATACAGTTGTTTTGCATGTTGTGGAGTGTGATTGTTTCGCATTGTTATGACGTGTGATTGTTTCGTTTTGTTGTGGCGTGTGATTGTTTCGCATTGTTTTGACGCGTTATTGTTTCTCATTGTTGTTACGTGTGATTGTTTCGCATTGTTTTGGCGTGTGATTGTTTCATATTGTTTTGACGCGTTGTTGTGACTCGGGGTTGTTCAAATGCATTACACATTCTATACAAACTACAGGTAAATTATGTTCAAATAATTATAATGAAGCTAATGAAACACTATGACATTGATGACAATAAATACTCTCTTTAAATCATTAAATACATAAGAAGGAACAAATAACTTTCTATGAAATTGTATTGTTAGTAAATAGTGCGTTTTTGTAAATTTTTATGATTCAGTGCCATACTACCTGTACATTGAAAAAGGAAAATATTTTTAGCTCGACTATTCGAAGAATATGTGAGCTTTCCTGTCGGCGTCGGCGTTCTCGTCTAAATTTGGTTAAAGTTTTTATTCAAAAGTCTTGTAACTTCAAATCTACATAAGTTATTCACTTGAAACTTGAAATATACCTTTGTCATCAACTCCAGTATCAAGGGCAACATTCCCCAATAACTCTGTTTTGTATTTTGACAGAGTTATGCCACTGTTTCACTTACATTTTCTGGTGAAAGTTTATATTCAAACGTCTTATAACTTCAAAACTACAAAAGTTATTCACTTGAAACTTAGAACAAACCTTTGTGATCAACTCCATTATCAGTGGCAATATTTCCAGTAATTCTGTTTGAATTTTGACAGAGTTATGCTCCTTTTTTAAAACGATATTTTCTGGTTAAAGTTTATTCTCAAAAGTTTTGTAACTTCAGAACTACATAAGTTATTCACCTGAAACTTGGAATGCACCTTTGCCATCAACTGCATCATCAGCGGCAACATTGTCCTTAACTCTGTTTTGTATCTTGACAGAGTTATGCCCCTTTCTCGCATAGACTTTCTTGTTAAAGTTTATATTCAGATGTCTTATACCTTGAACACTACATAGGTTGTTCACATGAAACCTTGGAATATACGTTTGCAATCAACTCTAGCATCAGGTTCAGCAATCTCCATAACTCTGTTTTGTATTTTCACAGAGGAATGCCCACTTTTAAAATAGATCTTGTGGTAAAAGTTTCTGTTCAAAATCTTAAAATTTATAAATTATATAAGGTTTTACACAGAACAGTTTTTTATTTCAACAAATTTATTCAATAGTTTTGTAACTTTAAAAGTTCAGACGTTATTCACTTGATACTTGAAATATACCTTTGTCATCAACTCTATTGAAATGGGCAACATTCCCTATAACTCTGTTTCGTATTTTGACAGAGTTATGCCCCTCTTTCAGATAGATATTGTGAACGTTTTTATCTTGGATTAAAACTCAGCAGCAGCAACATTTAATTTAGTCACTAGATGCGTAGTAACTAACAGAGCTGAATTCTGAACTCTTACATGAATAACAAATCATAGACTTTCCTGAAGAGCATTGCGAATAATGGCATAGGATCCATATTTGTAATGATTCTTAAGCCATTCTTAACTAAAGTTGAAAATAAGTCAAAATCAGAATATATATATTTATGTTTGATACACAATGCTTTAGAATATAGGCATTGCAAGTATTACATGTTGATACGCTTAGAATTATATTGCAACTTTAATATGTGGCAAAATCAGACGCAGAAAAAACAATGATCAGATATCAGAATTGTAAGATTTTGCTTAATTTTCAACTATGATTGTTCATAAATATGGCCCTGCAAGTTTCTTCCTCGTAATTTAACAAGATACTTCAAGAAGATATATTAAGCTTTCATGCATAATCCACGCGTTTCACGATTTCCTCGTGCTTAATCGTAATCGGTCAAAGCAGAAAACTGCACGAGGATATTGTGAAAGTACTGTCCCTGTCCATAGATTTGTTCCACTTGTACAACAGCAACAAGACGACCAATACATATACCAATACTACTACAACTACTGATTTAATTAGCGTTATCATTTATTTATTTACTGTTTGCCCGTTGTGTCCGTTTAGAGTGAATATTATATACGTTTTCATTGGTACGGCTGCTGTTGTTTTAACCAGACTAGTCTAACATTGTCGCTGGTGTTTTTTTATTGTTGGGCGCATTGGTTTTTTCTTCAATTTTGCGAATGCAGGAACTTGCCATCGTCTACTCAATAGTCCTGTTGATGACAAATGATTCCAAGAAGATATTTTCTTATAAATGATGACTCAAAGTTGGTGAAATTACGAATATTGCACTTTCAGTGTGTTCTGTAATGTTTTTATTTTAAGACATCTTTTATAAGTTAATGTTTCCCAAATTTTAGTCATTAATGCATGGTTTTAGTTTGGGGTTACGTTTTAAGGGGATGGGGTTAGTGGGTCGTGATGATAATCTTTGTTACAAGTATCTATTGTACCATCACGTGACTTGAAACGTATATTAATTTTCTTATGAGAGACATGCGTAGGCTTTCTTAACGTCGTGGAATTTCTCGTTAGTACAAAATGTAAATAGTACATGAACTCAGCGCTCGTTGCTGTATGATTAACGTGAAGACAGGTCATCAATTCTCCGGCACTGCCCAAACTACGTGAGGTCGATATGTCGCTGGTTCGAGTTCCTTGTTTCCGCGACTCCGTGGAGTTCTCTGGTACTGAAACGGCGATGGCAGTGTTCCACGACTTTCCATGACACCAACACCACCAAGAATATCGCAAAATTAAATATAATATAATTTCATTTATGCTTGAAATACAGTATGCAGTTTTATAAGCTACACCGATTACTCGTAGCGTAAAGAACCAACATGCATACAGTATTCCCAGTAGCGATATCATGAAAACATAGGGGAGTTTATATGATCACAGATGCATAGATGGCATAACAGTTGAACGACAGTTCTCTTATCAAAAGAAACACAACTTACGGACAAACTTACATTGAATTTACGTGTGAGTTACCGTAGGAAAAATCATGGATTGCCGGTTGTGAACATGTTTGCATGAATGTTCTAAGTCGCTTTCTGAATTAAATGTATGGTTGTGTCGCATTTTTGATTCTTTTTTACTTCGTTGTATTACGTAATAGCACGTACTACATAGTTATGTCGCGTGATTGTGTAACGTAGTTGTGTCGCGTGATTGTGTAACGTAGTTGTGACGCGTGATTGTGTAACGTAGTTGTGACGCGTGATTGTGTAACGTAGTTGTGACGCGTGATTGTGTAACGTAGTTGTGACGCGTGATTGTGTAACGTAGTTGTGACGCGTGATTGTGTAACGTAGTTGTGACGCGTGATTGTGTAACGTAGTTGTGACGCGTGATTGTGTAACGTAGTTGTGACGCGTGATTGTGTAACGTAGTTGTGACGCGTGATTGTGTAACGTAGTTGTGACGCGTGATTGTGTAACGTAGTTGTGACGCGTGATTGTGTAACGTAGTTGTGTTGCGTGATTGTGTAACGTAGTTGTGACGCGTGATTGCGTAACGTAGTTGTGACGCGTGATTGTGTAACGTAGTTGTGTCGTGTGATCGTTTTACGAAGTTGTGTTGCGTGATTGTGTTACGTTGTCGTGTCATGTGAAGGTGTTACGTAGTTGTATCAGGTGATTGTGTAACGTAGTTGTGTAACGTGATTGTGTTGTGTAGTTGTATCATACAATTACCATCGAAAAAAATATGTATATTCAAAAATATATAACTACATATACTAATACAAATACAAATTGACAAATTGGCTAGCATAATTGGAAATCGTTTTTGTCGAGCCCGCTTGCTTAATGGCGGTTCAGTGTATGTGCGTGCGTGCGTGTGTCCGCTCTGGTCAAGCCTGTTAAATCATCATTCATCAGGGAATTTTAAAATAACTTGCCACAAATAATCAAGGTCACACTCACAGGTCAAAAGTAAAATATGGGCATAATACAGTATGTCCGGACTGTTAATTCATCATTCATCTGGGAATTTTAAAATGTTCACCATGTTTCGCATGCAAGACCTGTGTCCATAGCTCAAAGGTCAAGGTCAAACTTTAAACGGGCTTGACATGTTGCCAACACGCATCTAGTTGTTGTTGTTTCTAATTATACTAGTAGTTTATGTCGTAGTGTTTTATGTTTTGATATGCAGTCACAACAAAGCTATGTGACGCATTACAGAAGCCGTGAATAGATATTATTATCAAAACAGTGCATTGCATTTTATAAACAACAGTCTCAAGTGGTACACAACTACATATTTCTTCGGACAAGAAAAGCAACGTTTGAAAAATGCACTTAAATATTTCATTTATTGAGTGAACCATATTGGAAGAGTGATGTCGGTATGATTCTAAATCTATTGACATAACGAAACATTTCCTCCTTGAACCAAGAGAGTTTTGCTGGCGTTATTTATTTGTTTGATTGTAAGCAGCTTTGTTTGTTTGTTTGTTTCCGTTATGAATGGATTTTGCAGAAAGTTGTCTGAAAAAGTTGGAAATTGGCCAATTAAAAAATGTTTGGATGTTGTTTGTGATCCGGGTCATGTCTAGATCCAGAATTTGTTTTTGGAATCCTTTATTGTTGGAAGATGTATACATGCTGCTGTTTAACTCATAAGTTGCATAATACATGTATGTTTGAGCTGCCTTTGCGAAAGTCTTCGCTCTCCGAGTGCCACTCAGTTACGCATATGTTTTCGGGATTAAAATTCAAAATGAAAGTAGTTCCTTTCAGCAGTTTCAATACATTGACTATTTTGAATGATGCCAATAAATATTACAAAATTGCATGTAGATGTTTTTTTCGTGTTCCTTTTCGAAATCTATACAACTTACGTTATTATGGTCTTCCGAAAACCTATTAGTCGATTTAATTTAATACAAGATGCAAGAAAATGTTTTATTATAGTAAGCTATAATTATACTGGTTGATAGAGGTAAAACAACTGTTGATATTTGGTTGTGATAGTTGTGTCCGGATACTAGTATATTGGAATTAATACGACTTAATTATATAGACACAGTCCGCGTCCGGGTTTTGATAATATCTTAGCTTCGCCCGTCCAAAAGCGTGTTTTGAATATAATATCAATGATTAAGACCATGACATAAAAAGGATAAAACAAACCTAAAACATTATACGCCGAAGGTGTTGTATCTTTTGATCATCCGACGTCCCAAATTTCCGCTTATGTGCCAGCATATATACTTCATTCCTGCCTCGTTCCGGACACATGCAACTGTCGTCTGTCCGAATGGTCGACGTCTGCTTTGTTACGTGTACCCAGTTTTAAATGGACACTTCGTGTGGGTCAGGTCTAGCTAACGCGTAAACCGGAAGTTTACAGACCGACAGTAAGTGTCTCCTACGCACCGTCCTGACCTAGGTCCAAATGCGTTTTCCTCCATATTGACTGGTACACGTGCACCATGTTTTTCGACGAAGGAGGAGAATACGTTTCGCTACTACTACTACTGTTGTTGATTAACGCACATTACGAACAGAGTATTATTTCTCATTCCTGTTCCCTAACAAACTGATGAACATGTTTATTACACCGTTACGGTAAATCTTCAAAAGCGCGACCTGGGCCCATATTTAGAAAGAATTTTAAGTTGTTCAAGGGGAGGGGTGGGGCGGCGGGCATATTAGGGACGTTTGACTGATAGCGATTTCCGGCAGCAAGGAGTTTGACACGCCGAATGATTCCGGATGCCGGGAAATATACTTTGGTCTGATTTTAGGTCCCGGTAATATTGGGGCCGCCCCCGGGCCATTTGATGCAGCAAGCAGCTCCCATGGTGGGGATTGGACAAAAATGCTTGGCTCTAGGTGGAGAATTAGACCCCAAAAATAAAATAAGTCGATTTCCCATTTGAAAAATATTGATTGGTGCATAACTAAGTTGAAAATAAAACACCACCACCAACACCACCACCACCAACAACAACTATTTATTAGCTCTTAAGCATACAATTGCTTTTTAGCCAAACGCAAACGTTAACACAAGTGTTATACATGGATGAGAAAAATATGGAATTAGGTTATGATAGAAGTAAACAATGAATATAAGTAATAAATGTCACAACGCTTTGAAACAATGTGCGCGACAAATACTAAGTATTTGAGGAATTTAATTGCAACGCGTGTGTCAACATCTTCAAACTAAGCATTTCTTTCTTTAAAAAATCCAATTATAGAATTTTGGAATTTTAAGTTCTCATAATTTTCGAGCATTTATGAATAGCAGCATGTAACTCTAAACTTACCTTAGGGCTTAACAAAAATATGACTCGTTTCTCATCCCACTTCCAACCGAAAAGAAATGGCCACGACAGTATATACACCATTAACGGAAATTATCACTAATTAATAGTTTTAATACAGTGCTGAAAACAACAAGAGGCTCAGGATTATTTGTGACCTCGCAACTAGCCTTTCCACAGTATGATAATGTTATTTATCTGTATTTCAGACCTCGCAACTAGCCTTTCCACAGTATGATAATGTTATTTATCTGTATTTCAGACCTCGCAACTAGCCTTTCCACAGTATGATAATGTTATTTATCTGTATTTCAGACCTCGCAACTAGCCTTTCCACAGTATGATAATGTTATTTATCTGTATTTCAGACCTCGCAACTAGCCTTTCCACAGTATGATAATGTTATTTATCTGTATTTCATACATTTTTGCTGTATGATCACTTAGTGTACGATCTTTATTTGTGGTGAAGAGATACTGAGCGATCTTTCGTCGTAACGGTTTAGTGTACGAAACATTGTTTGTGACGACCACATTCTGTATGACCTTTCTTTACGATAATCACTTAGTGAACGGTATTTATACATGATGAGCATAATAATTAAGTCTTTATTACTCGTAATCACTTACAGCACAGTCTTTATCTGTACGGCCTTCATTCCCTATGATCACTTAATCTTTTTATTTATTATCACTTATTATAAGATCATTAACCCATTCCCCTACTGTACGATCTTTATTCAGTATGATCATGTGATATGAAAATTGTAAGACATTTGAAAAAAAAGTCCTGATATTGCAATCGTCTGTGCTGCCATGGTTTGTGAAAAGCTAGCTAAACTAAATCGTTGACAATTCAGACCGATAAAAGCAAAATATATAATAAATGTGGTTGTGTTGGTGGTGCTTTTGGTGTGTTACGTCGTTGTGTAAACTTGAATTGCCTGGTTGTGTCACGACGTAGTGTCGCCTGATTGTGTTACGTTGTTGTGTCGCCTGGTTGTGTCACGTTGTTGTGTTGCCTAGTCACGTTGTTGTGTCGCCTGGTTGTGTTACGTTGTTGTGTCGCCTAGTTGTGTAACGTTGTTGTGTCCTCTGGTTGTGTAACGTTGTTGTGTCGTCTGGTTGTGTTACGTTGTTGTGTCGTCTGGCTGTGTTACGTTGTTGTTTTGCCTGTTTGTGTTACGTCGTTGTGACGCCTGGTTGTGTTACGTCGTTGCGACGCCTGGTTGTGTTATGTTGTTTCACTTGATTGTATTCCGTTATTGTGTCACTTGGTTATGTAACGTTGTTGTGTCGCCTGGTCGTGTTACGTTGTTGTTTCGCCTGGTTGTGTTACCTCGTTGTGTCACCTGTTAGTGTTCTGTCGTTGTGTCGCTTTAATGTGCTACCTCGTTTTGCCGCCGGTTGTGTAACGTCGTTGTGTAGCCTAGTTGTATAAGAGGCACTTGATTGTTTAACACGTTTACGATGCCTGATTGTGCTATCGTATTACATACAAATGACTGTGTGTATTTTTGTGTCAGTAACTCCTGATAGTGGTGTGAATGGGTCGCAATATGATGTTATATGTTTAGATTTATTGATCATGATTTAACAAAACATATTGGTTTTAACCATTTGGAAATGACCCCAATGCAAATAAGCAAACATCTTGTTTAATACAAATAATTACAAACAATGTGCATCTTACACGCACACATATTTCTCTTATGTTTGTATTATTACTAATACATATTTTAAAATTATTATTTTAATTGCGACGTGTTTTGATAATAATAACATAATTTTATTTTAAAAATAGAGGCGGTTTTTCAAACAATATTGCATACTGCCTGCAATAATTCTCAATTTCCAAAATTGATTGTAAATGTCAGAAGCATAATGATTGATATGTAATTACAGAAAAAAAGCATTTTAAATGTCCGCAATGTTTCGGAAATAACATTAATTTCGAGTCGTTTTCGTCGGAACAGTCAATTGCAAAAGCATAGCAATTCATAATATTATAAAAGTGTAATTCATAACTGGAATATAAAAAAAACACTATTAAATGGGTGTTGTTTACGTTAAAGGGACTTTGTTATTGAAAAATTGGTTTCCTGTTGCACTAGAAATGATGTCAGATATACTTCGCACTGTAATTGCAGAAAATGTTGTCAGGTCATGTTAGAATCAAATCAATTTTAGCTGTATTGTTGTTTATCGGCTAATAAACACCGATTTGTCGTTCTGATGCGGTGTAACGCCCTCGTGGTTTAATTCATACGCATCAGAACTCCAAATCGTTGTATATTAACCGATAAACAACTCTAAATCGAACATTATTTCTTTAATAATGTATGCAAAAATCAGTTCCAAACGGACATGGACTGTTGTACTTAGTGGATAATTTCGTATAAAAGTTGCAGTAGTGTAATGGATCGGGAGATCTTCAGTTCGAACTATTAATTTTGCAAATTCGTGTGTTTTGTGAAAGTGGTGCAAAGCATGATACCCAAATGAAAGTATATATAAAGATTACAAATCAAACAACAGCTTACAGTCAAAGGTGCATTTCTGTTAATTAATGTAAAGTTACAGTGTTTACATGTATTTAATTTTATTTGTTAAAATTGACCTAGAGACTTTAATTATCTGAGTGTTTATGATAACCAAAATTGACAGTATTCATGTTCTTTATTTGCTATTATTATACTGATTGGCAAGACAACGCTCCCTCCCATTATAAGTGTCCCTATGTTATAAACAGTATTTCCCTTCAATATTACTCCATTCCTACGCGTTTTGTGTATGCCGTAATATAGACTGGGCTGTTATTTATAAAGACTTTTAGAGTAAAATGGAGAAAATTCTTAAGTTTTTGAAATGTCATGATTGTATTTTCGGACAAAGAATTGCTTTTTGAAGAGTTTGGCAGAGGAGTTGCAATATAATTCTAAGTGTATTGCTATTTAGTATTTTCCAAACAACGTGTTCCAACGCATAATGTTCCAATACAAATTATAAGTTTGAGTTATGTTTAATTTAAGTTTAGGATAATATAAAAATCTTTATAAATATGGGCCCTTATCTGGGCACGTGGGAAATCACATTTCCCAGTTGTAGATGTGGAATACCGGTAGTTCGAGTTGAGTTTTGAAGCGGAAGCCTACAAACTGGATGCGAGTGATTCCGTATAGACTGGTTCACGTGCACCAAGCTTCTTGGCGACATCGAATGCACGGTCTCCCTGGTATATTCCGTGTTGCATTTCGAAGAAACTTTGATTTACCACCTTACATTCAGACTATCTTCTTACCTCACAGAAACTTAAAAAGTGTTCGTTTCTCTTTCCACAACACAACTAAAAGAAATTACCACGATTATGCGTGTTTCATAATTTTGTGCATGAGCATAACCTGAAAATACTCTTTCGATATTGGCAGTGAAATTTAATTAAAGGGGTTTGTTCAGAATATTTTCATATTTTAAATGCAAGCCTGGCAACACGTGTCTTTTTAAGATGCAAACTATATACATGTATATGATGATTAAGAAATAATGTTCGATTTATCGTTGTTTATCGGCCAATAAACAACGATTTGGAGTTCTAATGCGTAGGAATAAGACCACTTATTTCGATTCTAAGATGAATGGACATGTATTTTTGCAATTGTAATTGGCACTTCTTTTTACTATTCTCCGCTCAGAATCGGAACTTAAACAACGATAATTTTGTTCTTTGGCTATAGAAACATTAGCGGGTATCACGTTGGAATAGTACTTAGATTACGGTCTTTATGCGTGATCATGATTACCATTCTAACAATTTGTTTGGTATTTGTTGCAAAATCTTTTCCATATTTAAAACAATACGATCGCGTATGCATGTTAATTTAATAATGTATTTCATTGTTATTGAACTGAGCAGCATCGTATGTAACTGGTGACAAAAAAATATATATACATACTGTTGTAAATAACCCGATGTAGAAACAATTCCATTGGTTTCTTGTGAAAATGTTACTGTTATAACAAGAACAGTCGCAGTTTTGTCAACATATGTGTTATTTAAAACGGCGTCAAGGGCCCTTATTCACCAATCTGTCTATTCTTAGACCTAAGACGTTATAATAAAGAATATTCTTGAAACTGTTCTGTTCAAAGAAAGCTGTAAACTTGAATCTTTCTTGGTATTCAGCAACTCAAATTACAGAGTTCTTTATTTAGAACGATTTGTTAAAGTTTGTATGAACGATCTGACATTCATATCTATAATTTAAAAAATAAACAGATGAAAGTGACAAAACAACTTGAAAGCAGACATATAAACATAAACGTGACGAATAAAATATCGAATGGGTCAACAAACACGATTGTCGACTTTTGCATCGTTTATTAGTGTTGTGTAACCTAAAATAACTGTCTAGTCAACGTGTATACATGTATTAGAGTTTCTTGCTGTACAGCCTAAAACTAGTTTCTGATTAAAAAGTAGCTAACCATGCGTTTTACAAAAATAGTTTTTATTAAAGTTTCTTCCATTTTATATCAAAGTATATGGTAACTAACTTTATCGGGTTGTTTAATTTATGCAAATATATCTGTTGTAAAATCGTGCATACATTCTTTAATGACAATAGCGACATTGGTACCCAGCATATTTGCACGAGTATCCTCATCATTTTCCAGTAGATTTTGAAAGAACTTTATAGATTTTCCGTTGGACTCTTGTCTGAATATTCTATTAGGCGTATCACCAGTTGCACTGCCGTTCATTTTAATGCAAATTGGTACAACCTTGTACATGTGGTCAATGTACAGGTTGCACTGATCTGCAGTCATGTGGAGTTTCCATAAAGATTCAGTGGCCATTACCAGTTCATCCTTAGTTCTGGGTTCATTTTTTGACACATGTGACTTAAGCTGATTCCAAACCACCTCGATTGGATTCAAGTCCGGACTCTGTGCTGGCCATTTCGGGTTGTTAATTCCATTTCTTTCCATGAAATCCCTAGCCTTTCGCGAACAATGTTTTGGATCATTATCCTGTTGAAACCTATGTGATATGGGGAATGTAGAGCGAATAAAAGGCACTAAGTTATCACCTAAGATTGAATTGGTATAAAATTCTGAGTCCATGATGCCTTCAAAAATGGTAATTTTCGTTGGTCCACGTCGACTTATCCCTGCCCAAACATGTAACTTCAGTGGGTGTTTTGGCTTGGGCATGCACTTATTTACCGACTGTATAGGCCTGTAGGACGACCGTTTGTTGGAATGTAACTGAATGGAAGATTCGTCTGTGAAGATAACGTTGTCGAATGTGTCGTTAACCTCAAGAAGACTCTCACAGAAAGCTTTTCTTACAACCTTGTTCGCTTCGCTTACTAGCTGTGCATACCTAGGAGTTGCACTTGTAAACCCAGCGAGCTTAATGGCGCGTTTTGTAGTCGACAGACTGAATGCCGCTCCTTTTTCAGCCAACTTTTTATGAATGTCCGTACTAC